>JABXWE010057893.1:0-15249 GCA_014611495.1 Limonius californicus
ATATTAATTATATCTTGTTCCATAATATTCAGGAAATATTTCTATAGAGCCCGAAGGAAATATAAGTTATATCTCGTTTCATGTTATAAAGGATACATTTCTCTAAATCTCGAAGCAGCTGTTAATTATATCATGATTTATAATATTCAAAAACTATTTTGTAATGTTCGAAAAAAATATTAATTATATATCGTTCCATAATATTCAGGAAATATTCCTATAGAGCTCGAACGAAATATAAGTTATATGTCGTTTCATAGGAAATATTCCTTAAACGCTCGAAGCAACTAGAAATTATATCGCGATTCATAATATTCAGAAAAGATCCCTTAAATGTTTGAAAACAATATTAGTTATATCTCGTTCCATAATATTCAGGAAATACTCCTGTAGAGCTCGAAAGAGATATGTTGTATCTCGTATCATAATATACAGGAAATCTTCCTTAAAAGCTATTAATTGTGTCTCGATTCATAATATTCAGAAACTATTCCTGTAGAGCTCAGAGGAAATATAAATTATATTTCGTTTCATGATATACAATAAATATTCCTTAAAAGCGCGAAGGAAATTAAAGTTATATCTCTTTCGTAATATTTAGGAGATTTTCTGTGAGAGTTCGAAGCAAACCTTAATTTATCTCTATAAATAATATTCAGGAAATATTCTTAAAAGTTCGCAGCAAATATTAATTATGTCTCGTTTCATAATATTCAGGAAATATTCCTGAAAAGTTTGAAGCAAACGTTAGTTATAACTCGTTTTGTAATATTTAGGAAATTGACCTTAAAAGTTCGTTTGTAAAATTGAAGAAAGATTTCTTTAACTTTCAAAAGTATTTATTACATCTGTTTTCACACTATTCAAGGAATATTCCTGAATACGCAAAGCAAATAATAATTATTCGGGTTCCGTAATATTTGCGAGATATTAACATTTAGAAGCAATATTAGTTATATCAAATTTCGTAATACTCAGGCAATACTGATTAACAAATACTAGTTATATCTGGTTCGCAACGTTCAGAATATATTACTTAAATATTCCTAGGAAATATTAGTTATATTTCTTAGGTTTACATGTTCCTTAAAAGGTGTAAGCAAATATTCGTTATATCTCGTTTTGGAATATTCAGGACATATTTGTTAAAAGTTCTTCACAAATAATAAGTATAATTATGTCGTTTCCTAGTAATCAGGAAATATTCCTAAAAATATTAGTTGTATCTGGTTTCATAATATTCAGGTACTATTCGTTAAAAGATCGAATGAAATATTAGTTGTATATCGTCACGTAATAATCGGGAAATATTCCTTAACAGTTCGAATGTATTAGATATAGCTCGTTCCGTAATATTTAGGAAATATTTTTATAAAGTTCGACGCAAGTATTAATTATATTTTATTCTGTAATATTCAGGAAATACTAGATGAATTTTTGATATGGTTATACAATATACATAGTTAGGAATATTCAGGAAATATCCGTTAAATGTTTTAAAGACATATTTGATATATGTATGTCGTTTTGATATATTCAGGAAATATTTTTTATTATTCGAATAAATATTGACTACATCTCGTTTTGTAATATTCAGGAAATATCCCAACAGGTGTTATAATAGTCCGCAAATACTTTGTTAACTGTCCGATGAAATATTAGCTCCAAGATATTCCCCAAATTTAAAAAAACACGCTTCTAAATGTCCCGGAGCAATTAGGGATATATTTTTTTAAATATTGTATATACGTTCATTTTAATTATCTTAGATATGCATGTGTATTACATCTTACAAATTTTAAATAAAACTTAGTATTAGAGAAATGTTACACAAATATTACAAGCATATGTGCTGTTGTTATGATTAGTAAAAGGATCATATTTTCATAAATTTCATGTTTACACAGAGTATTTTATTTCGTTGGTTTTGATTTCATTACTATTCTCTTCTCCCAAGGGATTGCAACTTCCCTCGAGTCAATCACTCAATAGAAGTCTTACGTGCAAACACAAAAAGGCTCCCAGGATGACACCAGCATTTTCATATAATTTTTTACGGAGGCTGCTTAAATTTCAAATATCGATAACAAGTCCTGGAAGAGCGGGATATGCGTCTGGAGGCTAGGGTCGCTTCCTTCCTACAGTTTGCAACCCGGACGACGCGATCTGCGGCGCAAATTTTCACAATGGACGAGCAAAAAGGGAAGCCATCGGGAAAGGGGTGCTCTTACTTCTTATGGAAATCGTAAACTATAATAGCCGGACTTATAAAAGGAGCAGGGTCGTAAGAAGGTTTCGAATTGGAGTGGACGGCTAAAATAGCAAATCTAGGATCAGCAAAAGCTTTTAAAGCTCCTAATAGGGTAAAAAACTTATTAATCGCCTTGCGGACCTGAAGGTTAAAGTAATTAGCACTGTCCAAAATAATTAAAAGTGGAACAAAAAGTTACGGAATCAGAACGGTCGTAGGACCAAGCTACCACAATTTACGAACAAAAACGGGTAAGAAGGCCATAAGGGTTCCATTTATTTCTTCAGTATTTCTTATACTAAATCAATTATACATTTTTTTGTATGCTCCAAAAGAGATTCACGCTATAATTTAATTTTTAATTTAGTTTGATGTAGCTGAACTTCCTGAACCTAAATAAACCAATATGATATAAGTAGATGAAACTGGCTGAAAATAACTGGTGGTGTCCAAACAATACACAAAAGAGTGCATTTATATAGTCCCTAAAAATGTTTGATCTGACATGCTGGGTAATGCACACTGTTTGAAAGGATTTATGCGACAAAAATAGCTGCAGTCAAGAGGCACTCTCCATTGTCCTCCGTTCTTTCCTGCAATAGTATGCGATTCTGTTTATTTGCCACAAATAATTCCAACCCGACCTCTTTTACTTTTTGTTGTAAATATGCCATCGAATAGGATATTAATTTTATTAAACGAAAGCTTAAGATTAATTAAAATACTTTTAGGATATTGCAGGATGTTACACTTCACAGACTGAAAGATACCAATTAAAAGAGGAATTCAAAACGTCATCTGTGCTAATATCGCTTTTGATTAACTACCAATTGACTGAGAAACTTATAAATACTTTCCTTATCAAATTGCAGTCAAAGGAAAACTCCAAGAATTCTTAAATTAAGTTTCGAGTTGCATGCGACACTTTACCGACTTTATTGAACTCGCCAGCGCTTTAGAAATGCTACAGAATTCCCAGGACTCTTCTGAAGTGTCGGTTATACATTTAATTGAAAATTGAAAACAAAAACTTGAACGTCCCAATGAATCCGGCATTACCGTTAATTTTGTCTCGTACGTATTGAATAGGGCAGAGAGTATTTTAGATAATTCTACAAGATCTCATATCTTCGCCAATAGAACCTTAATAAAGGTGCTTCGGAAAGATTTTGTTCTAACTTTGTTCATCCAACGTAGTAGGTCTAAGTGCAGATAACTTCCACGCTGGTTGCATGAGACTCTTAATTTAACCATTTGTCTTCCACGAGTACTATGATCCATAACCCGAAATACCAGAAATAAATCACATTCCAAGGCAAGAAATATTGATGAATTATTTTTCTTTACTTAAACGTTATCGAATATTTTTGATGTGCTTAAACGTACCCTTTCATGCATTTTTATCTAAAAGGTAATGATTAGATATGGATATTTTAAGCATAACGAATGTTCTAATTCCCCTTATTACTAGTAACTTGAATTTTACAAAGATATCTTACTATTATTTTACATTGTTACATTAATTATTTTATATATAGTCATACGATATATATAGCACGTGGAATACTAGAAGTATAAACGGGAAAGAAGCAGAGTTGGTGCATGAATTGGCAAAAACTAAAATATTACAACTGGGCTTAACGGAAACTAAAAGGAAAGGTAGAGGAACAGAAAGTTGGAAGACGGTTACGAACTAATCCACAGTAGAATAAAGTAATCGAGCAGGGCGAGAGCAGGGGTAGGATGTGTGATCAGGAAGGAGGCTGTAAATACGGTAAGATATTACAACTGTATTCATGAAAGAATGTTAATGAATACAGTTGATATTGAATGGATGAAGGAATTGATAACAATGGTAATAGCGTATGCACCGAATGAAGATGATAGAGGTGATAACATTTGTCGAGACATTCCAAGAAACCATAGATAATGCAAAGGGCAACATACTATTAGTAAGCGATTTCAACGCGAAAGTAGGGAAGCAGCCTGGAAATTATGGAAATGTGATTGGGAAATACGGAGATGATAAAATAAACAGCAATGGTAAGAGACTCTTACATGAATTTTACTTGATTAGTTTGAACACCTACTACAAACACAAAGATATCCATAAATTTTCCCGGGAAGAGCCAAAAAAGGGAGAGAAGTCAATTATAGACTTTATCATAATTAAAAATGATCTGAAATACAAAGCAAGCGATGTGAAAGTCAGAAGAAGGTTAGAGATAGCATAAGATCATTATTTGGCGGAAGACAAACTATAATGGACAACTGAAGGAGAAGGAGGATGGAAAGAAAAATAACAGTAGGGAAAAAATTAGAACGTACAAATTAAGGAACAACGAAACATAAAAGTCATTCCAAGAAATTTTAAGCGCAGAAATTACAAAAAATAGTAAGCAGGATGTAAATCAAGATCTAGAAGGTACATGGAACCTTTTCAAACAGATGGTCAAAAAAGCTGCAATTAGAACATGTGTGGTAACAAAACAGAGGCATAATAGAAGCAGACCGCTTGGTCGAGCGAAGAGGTCAAAGAAGCTGTACCAAAGAAGAAATGTGTATGTACAAGAAACCAAGAGGACTATGATACATATAAAGTCCAAAGGGGAAGAACAAAAGAAACCGTAGAGCAAGCCAAAGAATATACGTGGAAAGAATTTGATAGGAGTATGGAGGCATAACGAAAAACTGTTTTATAGATTAATGAATAATAACAGAAAGAAGAAGAACGCTCTTTGAGAATTTTGAACACGAAAGAAGATAAAACCATATCGAATGAAGAAGAAATAATAGCAAGATGGGGAGGGTATTTCAAGAAACTAATGTCAACAAAGGATGGGTAAAAGAAAGAGAAACAAACCAAGACAATTAGCAATGAAATAGATAGCGAAAATGAACTAACACTAGAAGAAATCCAAGACGCACTGGAAAAAATGACACTAGGAAAAGCCGCTGGGGCGGCCGAAATCTACCCAGAAATACTGAAGTATTTGGGAATGGAAGACCTAAAATTGCTAGTTAAAGTACTGAACAGCTCGTGGAAAACAAAAAAGTTCCCAAAAGATTGGGGATTAGCAATTATTCTACCGTTATACAAGAAAGGTAACTCAAGGTATTGTGATAATTACAGGGGAATCTCTTTATTGAGCGTAGTAAGCAAGGTATACGAGAGAGTGGTGGAACATCGACTGAGGACACAAATCGAACCCCAACTGGAGGAAGAACAACGCGGTTCATAAAAGATAGAAGTACCCAAGACTGGATTTTCACTAGGTATACGACATACAATAGAGAAAAGGATCCAACCCAACAAAGAATTATTCCTAATATGTATCGATCTAGAAAAAACACTTGACAAGTTGCCCAGAGAAATCCTGTGGAAGATTTTACAAACGAGGAATGTTAGCAATGGATTAATACAAGGAATAAACAGTTTCTGCGGAATTGTGTACGGACTGGGAGCTATACATCTAGCGAATTAGAAACAAAGATCGGTGTCAGACAGGGGGGAATCCTGAGTAGCTTTCTATGTATAATCGCAATGGATGAAGCCATGAAGATCACCAAATTAGCTGCCAGCAAATTTCAAGTAGGACATAGAAACTTAATCCCAGTGTATGCCTCCCACCCTGCCGTTGCAGATGATATTATACTATTAGCAGGGTCAGCTCCAAAACTCCAACGTAACCCTTAAATCTGGAATCAAATGTTACGGAAAATGGGAATGACGGTAAACTTTAAAAAAAGCAATGCAATGGTGATTGGGAAAAACCCAAGTAATATTAATATAAAACTAAACGGAGTGATATTAGAAGCAGTGGAAAACTTTAAATATTTAGGTGCGGTCGTAAATAAAAACGGGAAAATTGACAGTGACATTAATGAAAGAATAAGTGGTGGTTAAAAACTGTACAATGCAGTTAATAAGTGCATTTGGAGGAAACGCAAAGTGTCAAAGAAAACAAAACTAGCTGTGTATAACGCGGTGTGTGTCCCTGTAGTAACTTACTGTAGTGAATCCTGGGTACTCTCCATAAAGCAACAGCAAAGACTGCAAGCTATCGAGATGAAGTACCTAAGACGAATAGAAAATCTAACCAAAAGGGACCAGATCAGAAACAAGGAGATCAGAAGAAGATTAGAAATCGAACCCCTTAAACTAAAAATCGAAAGAAACCAGCTGCGATGGATGGGTCACCTAAACAGGATGCAAAATAACATACTCCCAAAAGCACACGGGGCTAGGCACGAGCTGCGCGCGAGGGCGACCAAAGAAAACGTGGACTGTAACTATGAAAGAAATCGTAACGAACAGAGGATTAGACTGGAACCAGGCCCTATTTAAAACAAAAAACAGGAAGGAATGGAAAGCATTTTGTAAGGCAAATTAGAAACAACCTCGACACCTCCAGGTAAAAGAGGTACCGACAAAGAAGAAGAATAAGTTATATTTAAGAGTAATTCTTCGTTAGATAAACACAAGGCTAGTAGTTAGTCAAGAGGTGTCAAACGATTCGGAGTTTAAAATCTATTCTACGTCCTCTTAAACGTCAAGAGTACCATTTTTAATGTTTAAACAGCAATATAATAGCGATTCTTTATTGTAAGCATTGGATTTCAAATCTAGATTGTAGAATCGTATAACCATTCTCGATTTTGAATATCTTAGAGAATCAATACTTCTCATAATCGAATCGAATATCAATTCTTAAAACTATTCGATCCGTGATAGCACTAGTGGCTACCTACCTTTTATGTTCATTCTGATACTGACGTACTAGACAGTAAATTCGGATTACGATTGATTTCCGTGCCAAATATTGAAGATATTTTACTATTTATGACAGCTTAGTCATTCGCACTTGCTTAAAATGTACACAGCAAGATAATGGAAAGGCGTACTCGATCAATGAGATACAAAACTTGTATCCTGAATCAAGATTGTAGGTAGTAGCCCACGGATTCAGCTATTTCTTATTTATTTATCATGTTATCAAGATCAAATACTACATATTACAGCGTTTCTATACAACTAAAGAGCTTATACAGAACCGTATATTTTCATATGTCTGTTTTCAACATTTTGTAGTATATTCTTCATAACTAGTTAGACCCGAGAGCTACACTCCACGCTTTATTTGCTAGTTTCTTTAAGACAGTAACAAATTACTTATATGGAGGTATAATATATATATATATACCACCTAATAATAGAATGTTATATCGCTTTTTCATATTTTTACTTTGTTCTGCGCGTTCTCTTTACTTAATCAAACACCTTATAGTTTCCAATATTAGTTTATCATTCTGAGGTGTTCTTTGTAAAATACCCTATTTTATTTACATTTGGGTGTTTCCTATTTGTCTTCATTTTTATTTTAACTTATACTATTATGTATTGCATGGTTATAAATTTCCCCGATGGTTTCCATTTTTTGAAGGTTTCACTGTATAGGGGGATTGAAAATGCATTTTAAGTTGTGTAATATTCACAAAGGTTTCCTTAAAATAATTTTTCTGAATAAAACGTGCAAATGCAAGTTTACCCGCATTTTAACTTACTATACAATGGATATTCATATTATTTCGTGTTCTCCAGTCCTTTTTCCGCTCCTTGTTCTTCTTTACAACGTTTATATATACTATCACTTCGTGGTTGTAAACTGTATATTTTATGGGTAAACTTTCCAGGACAGGTGACTACAGCATGAATTTGCGGTTTTTAAGATATTAATAGTTTTTCATAATCAAAAATTAATTTTAAGGACTTACAACCTATGACGGTCGTTTTGCTATAATTTTTTTTGAATCAAAGTGAAAACTTTTACAAATTTAATGACGCCAACTTAGTTGTGGTAGACTGTAATATTTGCTGATATTTTTTAGTGTTTAGTATTTTTATGGGCAGAGTGCTCCCAGAACTAACTGTTCGTATGTTGCAACCGCCGCTTCCAATATTAATGAAAAGTTCCGTAATGTAATTAAGGTTTATTAATTATTTCATTAACATAGTCGTACAATATCGTATTACCAATTAGGAGGCAGTTGTCTTACGCTAAAAATATAAAAAAATAAAAAACTTTTAGAATATGTGGTGGTTATAGATGTGGATGCAAAGAAAATGGCTAAGAGGAAATTATTTCAGAATTGTATTAACAACTTGCTGAACACCATGAAATGCAAGCTATTCAGCTTGTAAATTATCTCTAGTTCATTACGTAAATGTTTATTCCTTCCAAAAAAAACTCTCTTTAGCAATGTGTCAATTGAAGTTGACACCAGTTAATAATAATAATGATGGTGAGGCTCTATACCTCATGAAGGGGTTTGGCCTGCAAGGCGGAAGGTCAAAGCTCCCGTATCTTTGCTGTCACACCCGGTTGTTACGCATCAAATCAATGACACGTAGTGATGTGATGAGCATCACACATTAGACAACCGCATTATTACCCCTTGTTCACTTGAGCGCAGGTAACCAATTATTTAAAGCGATTGGGTAAGCCGCCTGCCAGGCATCGAGTCGGGATTTGAACTCCCGACTTTCCGCACCAAAGCGCAATGCTCTAACCACGGACCACACTGGCTGAAACCAGTTACATACAACAAAATCTTGGTATATATTGTGAAGAGAATTTCCTTAACCGGATCGATTTCTTAATACTAATCCGGTGCATAGAATACAAATATACGCTTAATGTAACAGACGCGCAAAGGTTAAGCATTTCTTGAAGCTGAGTTTGGGGTACCGAATAATCTGAGACAACTGGAAAGGATACAGGATTAATATAATATATAGAAGGATTAAATTGTGCATTGATTGAAATTAGTGCTGCTGTTTTAATTCCGAATTACGACCAATTGCCACAAATTAGAGATGGGTTTTATGAACAATCACCCTGCCAAATTGCATACGAACCGCTGCTGAAACTACATTTACCATTTCTAAATGCATTTGAATAAACTGAAAGCGATGACAATTTTACTATTTGAGCAATAGTTCCGAAGAGAATAAATTGCAATTTACGTTTTCGCAATTAAACAGGATTTGTACACAAAAATATGATAAGCAGCGCGGTGCCCATTTTAAAGCAGAGGGAAATGTAATTTGAATTGATTACTGAACATGGTAGCTGCTCGCAGACCCGTGCCGGCTTTTAATTAATTCCATTTTTCCCTATTGGCTGTCAACTAACCCTTCCTGCATGTAACGTATTCCCGAGCTCCAAATGAAAGCCTTTGTTCCTTGCTTTATTGTAATGTTAAATGCTGTCGCTGCGTTGGAACAATGCTGATAAAAATTCTTACGTGATTAGAAATGTAGAATTGAAGCTAGGTTGTAGCACAAAATATATTTTGTCACAGAAAATTACATGTTTCATTTGTGAGTATAACTTCATTTAAATGTGTATTTATTTTTCATTTGGTGTAATACCTAAAAATGACTTTTAATTTATGATTTGCGATAACACGCAGATTAATTGGATCATATGCCTTATAGATCACTACGTAATTCTACTAAACCAACGTGAAATTAACTGATCAATCTAATTGTAATTGGCCCTTTGATCGTGTTTGCACTTTCATAGAAGGGACGTGTCATGTGGTGTGAAGCGAGAGGTGACAATCACAAACTATTAATCGATTGTATAATTGGGCGCCAATGTGGTTGATACAGGGTGGCCCACCACAAACGAAACAGGCGTATTTTGTGACACTAAAACTCAGTTCTTTGAAAAAGGCTAGAACACGTCAAATAAATTTATCAAGGAATCGTGTAATATTACTATTTCCTTTCACTTATCTTCAACCCCAAAATTGGGGTGGTTTTCTCTCTCAAAGTTTCAAACGAAAAGTGGTATCAGAAGACATGCCATTTGCAAGCTCAATGAATTTGATTTACAGCAGTGTTCTTATTTTTGGATTCTCAGCATTAGTTCCCGCGGAAATGTGTTCCAAAGTTTCAGGGTAGTAAATGTTTTGGAGCACTTATGGAACGACTAAACGGCATTGGTTGATCAGATGTTGACGTAAACATTTGAATGCTTTCTTTGGATCACCGTCATGCCGTATTTCCTAGCTGTCGTTGTCTTCTTTGAAAACTTAAAATGGATATTCGATTTTAGAAAGAGTTGAAATAATAGCGTTTTTCTTCGGAAACAATGAATGTGGTAGTAGAAAAACCGAAAAAACCTGCAACATACAAATGTGCAAGTGAAACGGAAGTATGTTTTCGATTTAGTAAAAAACTTTCAGGTGAGCGGTCTGTAACAAATAACGAGCGAAATACTGAAATTCCGGCAAAAAATGAAACGGTGGATGTTGCAATTATGAGCCACGTTGTTGGCGATCCTACAATGAGTACAAGGCAAGTGCCTATTCAGTGGGGTATTAATCGAACCAGTATTCCCCAATTTTGAAACAATATATGTTTTGTCCCTACAAGATTCATTTGCTACCAGAACTCAATGAAGACGGTTTGATCGCTGTCTGCAGTTTTCTAAGACTATAAGAGAACGGGCAAGAAATAACTCAAATTTTCTTTTTACGTCTGTTTTTCCGACCAATGCAATTTTTTTCGTAACGATGCAATCAATCCTCATGGACAGCCTTATATCACGACTAAGCATTGCATGATTCTGTTCGCAGGCATACACGGATCACGGGCTAGTTCTCGTGACCGGTGGGATTTTGAACGTCGTCTGCGAAAGAATACAGGTACCTTGCACAATTATAGAGAGGTGGTATAGCGATAACGGGCTCTCGGTCAACCAATCTAAGACAGATTTGATACTTTTTACCAAAAGACGGAAGGCACATGACTTTAAGACACTCCTAATGTACGAAGGGGCTCTGGCACTTAAGCAGCAGGTCAAGTACTTGGAGGTGGCCTTAGACAGTAAATTAAGCTGGAAGTCGCACAAATAGTGGAAAGTTCCACAGCGACCTTTTGGCAGCTGAACCGGGAGGAGCTGAAGCGTATGCACTAGAATTCTTCCCTGGTTATACGCGGCAATAATCAGACCTAGAGTACAGTATTGCTAGGTGATCTTGTGGCCGAGTGAATAACGGACTACTATCGCCCTGAGGCTGTCTAAGATCCAAAGACTGGCCTGCTTGGGAATCACCGAAACAATGAAGGTAACCCAAACGACCGCATTATAATTCCTGCCAGGGCTCCCAACTTTTCCCAGTTGGGTAAGGCAAGAAGCTATGGCTTCCCACTTCAGAATGCGGAACGGCGGATGCTGGCAAGACAAATGAGCTATCATAGGTCAGGCAGATATCTGCACGATAGCCAAAAAAGTACTTTTTTTGCTTGCAAGGTGATATACGCGAAGCGAACCGATTGAGACTAGAAAAGAAGTACTTTTTCACAATCCGTAAGAAGAAACAGTGGATGAGGAACGAGGTCATCTTTCACAAGGTTCGCTAGTCTGCTACACCGAAAAGTCACGTGCAGCTAGCAGAGAGTAGGCGGTAGTCGGAGTTTACCTGGAGAACCGGACGTGCAAGAGAGTCTCGCATTTGCGAAGTATACCATGGATTTTAAGGCGGAACCCTTTGCCACCTTGGTGGTGTCCGAGAAGGAATAGGTTATATCAGGAGTAGAACAAGTGGTATACATCTGCTCCATCAGCAAAGTGGCGCTCAATGCCATCTGCTCAGCCAAGACAAGGTCAGCCCACGTCGAAAAATGTGGAGACGCTCTTGAAGAACACGCAGGGATGAAGGAAGTAAAGCTTGTCTGGGTACCTGGACACTGTGAAATATCTGGTAACGAGAAAGCAGATAAGCTTGCCAAGCTGGGAGTTGAGGAAACCTGCCTGGGACCGGAACCCTTCCTAGGTTTTTCAAAGCAACAAGTCGACGGTCTAGAAGCAGGACCTCGTATGTGTAAAATGGTTATTTTACAGGAAACACTAAAAACGATGCCACATTTGTATTTCTGAAGAATTATTATTAGAATTTTAAATTTTTATTTATTAGTAAGTTATAAATAGGTTTGCAATAACATTTTCTCGAAAATATTCATTATTAATTAATAAATGCCACTTACGTGGTATTGCATTTAATTTCCAGTGAAGTTAAGAGTTAATGTTGTACATATTAAATTAAAAATGTAAAAAATTAGAATTGATTCTGGATAGAAAAATACATAAACAAATATAGGTAACACAAAATTGTAATTTTTGACAACATAGGGATGCTTCTTCCGCGCTTCCTTAGTAATTCGCATGTAATCACTTGGTAGGTGTACGTCTCTATTTTTTAAAGCTCTTTCTATGGTGGCGTGTGCAGAGTCACACTCCATTTGGGTGTGGCCCTTTTCCAAGTATTTTTCTAAGATAGTTACTTCATGTTTCTCTGACAAATATAAAAGCGCATTGGAAAGAATTGCATTCCTGTTTTGTGCAGTGCACCCCTCAGAATAAATTATTATTTCCTTCTTGTCATGTGTCAGATAGTGTTCCTCCAAATAATCCAAGAAGCAAACGTGGCTGATTGTCCATCTGCTGTTGTTTCGTGTGTCAAACCAAAAACATGTACTTTCACTACTTGAGAGATCAAATACCGTAAAATTGTGGCAGCAGAGTTTAGTTTTGTAATACAATTTGCTAGCATTTACTTCGGGTGACAATTTAACGGCTTGTACATCCATGACGATAGTGTGACAATTTCCCTCCTTAGAGCGTGCTTTGCAAGCATCCTTTTCTGCTCTAGCACGGTCTTTTCTTAATATATGTGCCCGATATTCATCTTCAGTTAAATTATTGTTGTTGTGTGAACAGCACACGTCACGCATGTCTTTGCGTGGATGAAATATGGATAGGTTCATTTTGTCTACTATTTCAAGGAATGTAGTGATACTAAGTTTGCGTTTCTCTTTTTGCTGACAATAATGTTCGTACTCTCTGTACAGTTGGTTAAAGGATTGAAAATATTGTTCTAAGTATAACTTATTGGTTTCTTTTCGGCAGTAGTGTGATGGCAACTTATTACGTTTCTCTAAAAACTTCTTTGCAAATGCTCGTTCTTCAGCAAATATATCCTTTCTTCTAGTTCGTTCTGAAATTTGAACTACACTACAACTATTCATTCCATTGGAACTGCAAACCTAATTTCTGCCCCCACCACTCTCCTAAGCACAAAATATTTAAATACATTATCTTACAAACGGGTAAAAGTAAATCTGCAACTTTAAAATGATAACATAAGGTTGATGAACGTCGTGAGTTTTCTTTTTTGGTAGTTTTTCTTCGAACGTCTTTCTTTATGACAGTATTTGCTACGAAGACGCGCCTTTGGTCCCAATTCATTTTTTGCCAAAATGTATTAAATATTTCATTACGATGTTTTTCTTTTAGAGTCATGCATTGTCTTGTACTATTCTTGCTCATTTTTGATTTACAGTTGCACCGTTGACCAAGTTTTCGTGCTTCTCTAGCCGTGTCATGAAATGTATTTTTTTGGCCTCGTGGTTTTCTAAATCCCAGAAAAGATTCTCCTTTCATTCTCTTATTTATATTAACTTTTTTTTATAAATTCCTTTCTGTCGTTTTCGTTTAATATTTCGTACAGCTTCATTTTCTTCATTCACATTCGACTCATCAGAACTATTATTTTCTTTTTGGGAGTAATTAGAATCACTATCTTCTGAATTATTGTCTTGGATATCGGATACAATATCTGCATTTTCCTCTCTACAATTTATTGCTTCTTCTTCAGTTTTATTTTCATCCTCTTCGACAGCTTCATCTTCTGTAATCTTGTTCCATAGTAATATAATCTGTTGATGTGTTCCTGTTTTCTTCTAAAAGCATTACGTTTTCGACAGGAAATGTTAGTACGTCATCTTCAAACACAATCTGTGCTTCATTGATTATGCTTTCGATATCCTCTGGACTTAAAGCTTCTTCAAGAAAACTAGTATTTTGCAATAATGATCCATCCGGGCATCTCTCGGAAAAGTCTAAAGTACTATTTTCGTCTAACTTTTCTTTCTCACTTTGTTTTAACGCCAAACTTAAAATTTTAGCAGAACGAGACCACATAATTATAACAAAAATAACTCTTCTTTTATCTGTAACAAAAACATTACCTCGTAACTACCAATATTTTTTAGAAAATATAAGTAGCAGTAACTCGTATCTACCACTTCTTATTTAAAGTTCCAGCAAAATTCGTATTAATGAATTATTATTGCGAAAATATACGATAAATTATAAATTATACCATAGGCTAATAAATACCTAGACGTCTCAAGTAAATGACAAACTAGATTCAATCTAAACCCGCTGGGACCTTTGCGAAAGATGGCGCTGTCAGTTATTTCCAGTACTACCTGCAGTTGACCAAATACACTTTCAAATGACAGATTTTCTACATCGTTTACCTGGGCCACGTTAACTCAGAAGCAGGTAGCAAAGCCCATACCGCCTTAACCCCAAGAATAAGGTGTTCTGATGGTATTATTTTAATGAAAATGTTTCCAAATTTTACCTAGCCTAGAAAGTCACTTACAATCCTTGCCTATAAATATTTAATCTGTATATACTAGACAGGCGCTTCCTATTAAACATCGTAAGTAAATAAATTGGTATAATTTTTGAAAGTGAATATCTTTTTTGAAAAATTAAATTTTTGTTTTTTTCAATGTTCTCATGGTAGCCTTCGAATTTGGAACACTCTGTATGTATATATAATTATGTAGGTATATAAAGAAAAAATAAATTTGCAACGTAGATAATTTTATTAACGCAGAGATTATTTATAATTACACAAACAGTAGTACATCTAAATGATCTTAAGAAGAAGTAACAGCCATCAATAACGTATACACATTTAAGTGTGGGTTAAGTTTCGCAATTTTGCAACTCTTGTTTTAGCTTTGCGAATAAGTCGAGATTCCCAAGTGGTCTGCTTCAAAAGACGTACCAATAAAGCATACCTAATTATGAATTTGCGGTGCTTTTCACACTCCTCATTTTCAACAG
>JABXWE010057894.1:0-10411 GCA_014611495.1 Limonius californicus
CCTCAGATGATTGAGCATTTATATATATATATATATATATATATATATATATATATATACATTTCCCATCCCATTTCAGTATTTCGAATATATCCGATAGAGTCAGGGTAAAGAGTTTGGTGATATCGTATCTCCTTGTCTAACTCCACGATGTACTCGAATTTTCTTTGTTTTAACGTTGTCTTCTATCTTGTCACTTAATTTGGCGTTTATATATATATATATATATATCTTCTTCTTCTTCTTTATTTAGCCGTTTTCTACCCTACGGGTACAGGAGCAATAAGATTATTACATGGAGACCCTGGGGACAGAGAAGAGGGGTTGGACGCCCACAGATGCGCTGGGTAGATGATATCAAACGAACAGCGGGTTTGAACTGGTACATGGTGGCGCAGAATCGAACAAGATGGAGAAGCTTGAAGGGGGCCTATATATACAGGGTGTATGAGAAATAGGTACATATATTAATTCCGATGGTAGATTACAATATGTAGAAACTGTAAAAAGTATTTCTTTGGCAATGGGACCCTTAAGATATGAGAAAATAATAATTAAAAATTTGACGCAAAATTGTTTGAGTACCGCAGGATAATAACAAAAATGTGGCAAAGGAGAGTAAGAAGTGCAAAAAAAATTCTTATCACCTGCCACAAACCAATACTATTAGGTAGGTTAGTAATTTCTATTCAGTCTGTTGTTGAAGCTGGCAAGCAGTGTTTCTACCAAAGTGGAAAATTGTACGAACATTGAACTTACTGATTTTGTGTTTATTTACGGGGAAGCTCAAGGAAACGCTGTAAGCGCAAGGCAAATGTACTTAGAGCGATATCCTCAGCGCCGCATTCCAAACAGCCGTACATTTACTAGAACAGTCCAACATTTACGGGATTATGGCACGTATCAACCACAAAACCATCATCACAGTCGTCCAAGAGCAAAAGGGTTGTTAATGTAGAACATGTCTTGGAATTAGTGGAGGAAAGTTCTAGTGTTAGCAGTAGAAGACTTGCGTTACAAACTGGCGTTTCCCATTCTACTGCTTGGCGGATTTTGCGGAATCAGGGACTACACCCTTGCCACGTTCAAGGTTTGCAACCAGCGGATTATGTACGTAGGCACGATTTTTGTGAATGGCTTTTTCAAAAGTGCAACAACCAACCAAATTTCCTGTTCAATTTGTTATCTACTGATGAGGCAGGATTTACGCAAAAAGGGGTGTTTAATGTCCATAATACCCACATTAGTCAGATGGGAATCCACACGAAATAGTGGAACGCAATTTCCAACAACGGTTTTCCCTAAATGTATGGGCAGGCATTGTAGGTGATCACCTTATTGGGCCAAGGTGATATTCGGGTGAGGCCAAGTAAATACTGCTCCCGCCCCAATCGAATTGTATAATTGAATATTTAGCTCCCGATGGCCTTTAGCTGGCTTTAATTAGGTGTAAAATAATACAGCCAGTGCCACAACAGAGGCGGAAATACAGGGGTGGTAATTTCAGGGGCAGCCCTCTCCATAGTTCGTATATTTATCTAAAATTTTTAATTGTGAATTGCTGCCTACTCCTTCAGTCGAATAGATTTAAAAATTTAGCTTGTGATAGTCTTTAGCTAACTTTACCGAGCTCTAAAATCATATAAAACCATAATAGAGGCGGGGATATAAAGGTAGTAATTTTAATATTGCTCTTCCCACAGCTAGCGTATCTAACTACAATTTGCAGTGATCAATTATTGTAGCTAGCACCGCCTAAAGTATTAAGTTCAAAACTCACGTCCTTTGGAATGGGCAAAAATAACATTGAATGGGGCCAAATTAACGCTGACCCTGCACCCTAGTATAATGTACTATTCGCGGTTCTTGGAAGATAGTAACATACGGTAGATTCGATACGTCATTTTTGGATGCGCATTAGTTGAAGCCCATGTTGTAGTAATTTTGCTTTAGATGAGAAAAACATAGGAAAAATCAAAAATGTTGTTTTGTGGGGAATTCTTTCAAATTTTCAGCGATGTGTATAGCTACAACCGCTGGATGGCGTAATTTATAATATGTAGTAACATTTTTTAACTCTATGAACTGCTGTGTTACAACAGGCTCTAATTAAGATATCTTAACCTATTGCTAAATTTAATAAAGCTATATTATGATACTCTGTACAAAAAGAATTGTTTAACCATGATTGGTTTGGCATCGTTGATTCTGTAGCTTGAATCCTAGGTCTCAAAGTTTTCCCTTATTTGTGCATTCTTCCGCATGAAACATCAACATATCGGCCAATAAGTTTGCTGCCTATTATATCAAAAGTTTTCGATAAAATCCTTCTAAAACGACTAAAACCAATCATTAAGGATAAAGAACTCATACCGGATCACCAATTCGGTTTCAGAAGTCAGCATGGTACTACAGAACAGATACACCGGCTAGTCAGCATAATTAATAAAGCCTTTGATGACAAAATGTATTGTTCTGCAGCATTTTTAAATATCAGGTAGGCCTTTGAGAAGGTCTGGCATGACGGCCTAATATACAAGCTCGAACAAAATCTACTATGCAATTTTGCTATAATCCTTAAGTCTTACCTTTCAGGAAGACACTACTTGGTAAAATACCAGGAAGAATATACGGAACTATTTCAGACTAAATCCGGAGTACCACAGGGAAGCATATTAAGACCTATCCTCTATACACTATATACTGCTGTTCTCCCCACATCTAACAGAACTATAGTTACCTACGCAGATGATACTGCGATACTTGCCACACATGCTAAACCAGCAGTAGCATCACAGTATCTACGGGAAAATTTAAATGTACTAGAATCTTAGCTAGACAAATGGAAAATCAAAGCAAACGCTACAAAGTCAGTACATCTAACATTTACACTAAACAGAGACACCTGCCCGCTAGTCATGCTTAACGATCAACAACTTATTCAAGCAGATGACACCAAATACCTTGGGATACATATGGATAGACGCCTGACCTGGAGGAAGCACATTATTACCAAAAGGAAACAACTCGGCTTAAAATTACGACAAATGTATTGGCTTATTGGAAGATCATCTCAGCTAACACTGGAAAATAAACTCCTGCTAATCAAGGGTATGATCAAGCCCGTGTGGACTTACGGGATCCAAATATGGGGAACAGCTAGTCATTCAAATCTGGAAATCATACAGCGTTTTCAGAACAAAGTGCTAAGACAAATAGTTAACGCCCCACGGTATGTTCCTAGCATTCAAATTGCAAATGATTTGCAAGTGCCATCGATCAAAGACGAAATTAAGCGGCATAGTGAACGTTATAGTGCTAGAACTCAAGCTCATCCTAACATACTTGCGAGAAATTTGTTTGAACAAACAGGTGAAGTGCCACGATTAAAACGTTTCAAGCCAGGAACCCTAATGAACAGATTTGATTAGGACTAAAGTATGTGTACATATCTAGATTAAGCGCAATATATATAACCAAAACATAATATCTCCAAGAGATATATTGTAAAGGGTAGCTTCACTGGAAGCATTTCCTACAAGTCATTTTTCTGTTTATTATTATTATTTACTTTATACAAATTGCTTATTGTCCAATGAGGACAGATTGTAAGATAAGTTGGGAAAAAAATTTGTGCATTCTTGTGCTGTAATTTATGAAATATGAGTAAAAATGTATTCATTTTGACAGCTACATACTAAAGTGTAAATTTGTGAATTGAATACTTGTCTTATGTGGAAAATATGTTTATAAGAATGTGAGAGTGTATTTGAGGAAGTTTTGTGTTAAATTTTGTATACATTGAAGTTGATTTTAATAATTCATTTATAATTTAATGTAATACTATTTTTGTTTTTTCAAGTGGATTAATGAAAATATACCAAGTGCGGTATCAAGATGTGTATCTTTTTGCATGTAATACAATGGTAATTTTCATTTTGTAGTAATATTAGTGATAAAAATATTATAGTAAGTTTTAGATATTTGTTAATAATTTAGTCAATTTAATGCTGTGATCGTATTGGCTGAGTCCTTTGGGGTTGGATAAAGTTTTAATTGTTTGTAACCGGTTGCTTAGCAACGCGCGGAAAAAACTAATATTTTTGTTTGAAAACCAATAGTAAGAGGCACTTAGACCACCGAGCCGTAAGCAAGCTAAAATGCAGCACCGCTAAAAATGGTAAATTTAGTCTTACAATAAAATACCACCTGGTGTTTTATTATGTTTATTTTGAAAAATGAATTTGAATATTATCTTGTATCAGCTAAGGGAAAGCACTTATAACGTTGAATTGCATTGTGCTAATTAGATTCTGTATGATTAATTCTTTTGATCTTTCCTATGCTTTTCTTTTTTGTGTGTGTTTTCACTTTGTTATTAGTTATTCGAGACTGCACAGTTTTCTCCGATTATAACAGCGACCCTGAGATCTTCATAAAAGGTTGGTGCAATATTTGTTTGATTTTTTGTCGGTTAAATAATTTACGGATTTGTTTATTTTGGATATTCTACAAGAGTGAGATATCTTGATTAAAGTTTTGTATGTTACTAGGCGCCCAGCGTTTTAGATTTAGCCAAATATTAATTAATGTTTTCCCCAACTTAATAATTATTATTAAGAGTATCATAGCAGTATGTTGATCGAAATTATTAGACATCAATTCACGTCTAAGGTCTACCGCCTTCAAATTTCCTGCTTTTGAAGTAGAGAACGCGATTTTCGCTTCAAGTGTCCAAATGTATTAAGGATTATTTTGTGCTTTCTTTCAAACTTCTAAATGTTAAACCATTTGTGATTAAGGATCGAAGTAATTGATTTTTGAATGGAGGACTGTATATCATTGAAAACATTTACAGTAGATTAATGCATTAGTGTGTTATTATGCTGCTTTAGCTACTCTTTTCTTTTTTTCTGTGACTTTTTCCCTTTTAGAAGTTTGCCGTCTTCTGTTTCAATAGCCTACGGTTGTTTGTCTCCTGCTTGTAATTGTCTATCATCTATTGCATTGTTTATGTTAGTTTTCCATGCCATTTTGGGTCGTCTTCTTTTACACCTTAGTGTCTATTCTAGTATCTTCCTCCGCCATCTTTCCTCGTCCATGCGTTTTACATGTCCAAATCGCTTTAGTTATCTATTTTCTAGAGCTTTGCTGATTGAGGACGTATTCCCATACTTTCCACTACAATTTCGTTGCGAACTTTGCCTTCTCGTGTAAGTTGTAGGCTTCTCCTTATGAAATGAGGTTCTACTGTTGGGAGTTTTATCTTTTTCGGTTATTAGCCATGTTCCTGTGCCATATACAAGGTGATTCTAAACATGTGCGAAAACCTTTAACCACTCATATCTGAGATTATTTAAACTGTAAATCACGCAGTACTTGTTTTAATTCGGCACCGTTACATAGATGGTGGGCTCAAAGTGTTTCTACATCAATTCACAAACCTTTAAATAACACTATTAAACGCACATTTTGTGACATGGAAATTTTTAGGTGTTTCTGATGTATTTCGGCACCCTAAAAACAGAATTTGTCTATCACCCCCGGATTTTTAGCAACAAGCATCTATATTTTGCAAGTATGCAACATAATATGCATATTGCGCCACTTTGTATAATGTATCAGCAGTGACGAATTGGCCGTGTTAAGACAAGTTCATTCCTGTCTATTACATGCAAGAAGTATGCACTAAATCAGATATTGTGCATTAGTAGGCATTTACCGGCGTATGAAGTTACTGCATTTCCTATGACGTGCCGCGAAACGTCGTTACTAACATATTTGTGTTCTACATACTTGATTTATGTTTATTACTGTACTGTGATTGACTGTGAATTAACAAGTAAGAGCAATGCCTAAGCAGTGTGTAAATAATGTCAACAGTTTTTGTTATGTGTGTGGGGAACTAACTTTTAAATCACAAAAACGTACTTTATTTCTGAGTTAAAGTAGGAGATCAAGATAAGTCATGGGCTCCTCACATATGTTGTAACACTTGTGTAACATTGCTAACAGGTTGGTTGAAAGGTATAAAACAAAAATGCGCTTTGCAGTACCAATGGTGTGGAGAGAACAGAAAGACCATGCCACAGATTGTTACTTTTGCCTCACTAGCATACTGGGCATCGGACCGAAGTCCAAGCATACTGTGCAGTATCCCAATTTACCATCAGCTTTACGGCCCGTCGAACATAGTGAAGATCTTCCTATCCCAAATCCACCAGAATCTTGGAGTTTGTACGAAGAAGAACCTGAAAGCACCAGTGTTCCAACTGATGATATGCAATTTGCGCAGGAAATCGATAATGATCCACTATTTCAAGCACCAGAATGTTCAACAGAACCACATCTGATTTCACAAGCTGAACTGAATGATTTAATTCGAGATTTAAAACTAGCAAAATGACAGTCAAAACTTCTAACATCGAGATTAAAATGATGGAATCTCCTCGAAGGTGACGTACTCACTTCCGAAAACGTCGAAAAGGACTTACACATTGTTTCGCCCAAGAAGGGACTTTGGGATATTGCACGGATGTTGACAATTTATTTCACGCATTATGACAGAAATATGAAGCAAACAATTGGCACCTGTTTATAGATTCTTCAAAACTTAGCTTAAAAGCAGTTTTGCTTCACAACGGCAATAAATACCCATCTGTACCTATAGCTCATGCCGTTCATATGAAGGAATCATACGAGAATATGCGATATGTCCTAGAATACATCCGGTACAATGACTATGAGTGGTCAATCTGTGGAGACCTAAAAGCGATAGCGCTTCTTCTTGGACTTCAGCTGGGGTATATAAACTACTGTTGTTTGTTGTGTGAATGGGGCAGCCGTGCACGAGATCGTCACTATATACAGAAGGAATGGCCACTACGTCAAGCACTAACTCCGGGTCAAAAAAACATTACCAACGAACCACTGCTTGATCCTAAAAACGTATTTCTACCACCACTGCATATTAAATTGGGCTGAATGAAAAATGTCGTTAAAGCGCTATATCGAAACGGAAGAGGGTTCTTGTATCTGAAACGTAGATTTCCGAGAGCTAGTGAGGCAAAAATTAAAGAGGTCATATTTGTGGGACCACAAATACGAAAAGTAATGAAAGATGGCGAATTTGACAACTTGCAGATTGAAGTTGAACTGAGAGCATGGAGAGCTTTTACAACAGTTGTGACCAATTTTCTTGGAAATGTCAAAGTTGAAAATTACGAAGATTACAGAGAAATGGGATGTAACATGTCGTTAAAAATTCACTTTCTGGACGCTCATCTCGATTTCTTTCCGAAAAATTTTGGGTGCCGTAAGCGACGAACATAGAGAATGGCTCCACCAATACGTTGCAACAATGGAAAAGCGATACCAAGGCAAATTGAGCCTAGTTTGCTTGCTGATTATTGCTGGATATTAATCCATGATGCCCCAGAGACCAAATGTTGCCGTAAAACATCCGCAACAACATTTTGAATTAAGTGCAACATTAAGAACATACCGATATTGATATATTTCCCTATAACGCACGACACTTCGTAGCAAATAAAGTGTGTGTGATAGACAAAATCCAAGGTCACTTTCTGCTTTCTGGTGAAATTTTACATAACATACGCCATATTTTATCCCTGATACAAAAGAAATGTTGATTTTTGTTTACCAGTGTAATTAGTTTGTTTCTTGTCTCATTTTAATAAACACTGTTGTTTTGGAAATCTAACAGCCCATGCTTAATTTCCAGTCAATAAAAATGTACAATTGAGTGTAAGAAGTGGACGAAGAAATTTTATCAGGTACATATATTGTACAAACCTAAAACACAGCCGGAAATGCCTTAAAATATCAGCAAAGCCTCATGAGCCAAAGGCGAATTGTAACTTTTTTAAAATATATTTTAATAATTGTGGAATCCATAGATTTTACACTTAAAAATCCTTTTGTACTCAACAGCCCCATATTGTACTAACTTAAAAAAACAGCCGAAAATGCCTTGAAATATCAGCGAAGCCTCAGGAGCCAAAGGCGAATTGTAACTTTTTTAAAATATATTTTAATAATTGTGGCATCGATAGATTTTACACCTAAAAATCCTTTTGTACTCAACAGCCCCATATAGTACTAACTTAAAAAAACAGCCGGAAATGTCTTGAAATACCAGCGAAGCCTCATGAGCTAAAGGCGAATTGTAACTTTTTTAAAATATATTTTAATAATTATGGAATCGATAGATTTTATACCTAAAACTCCTTTTGTACTCAACAGCCCCATGTAGTACTAACTTAAAAAAACAGCCGGAAATGCCTTGAAATACCAGCGAAGCCTCATGAGCTAAAGGCGAATTGTAACTTTTTTAAAATATCTTTTAATAATTGTGGCATCGATAGATTTTACATCTAAAAATCCTTTTGTACTCAACAGCCCCATATAGTACTAACTTAAAAAAACAGCCGGAAATGTCTTGAAATACCAGCGAAGCCTCATGAGCTAAAGGCGAATTGTAACTTTTTTAAAATATATTTTAATAATTATGGAATCGATAGATTTTATACCTAAAACTCCTTTTGTACTCAACAGCCCCATGTAGTACTAACTTAAAAAAACAGCCGGAAATGCCTTGAAATACCAGCGAAGCCTCATGAGCTAAAGGCGAATTGTAACTTTTTTAAAATATCTTTTAATAATTGTGGCATCGATAGATTTTACATCTAAAAATCCTTTTGTACTCAACAGCCCCATATAGTACTAACTTAAAAAAACAGCCGGAAATGTCTTGAAATACCAGCGAAGCCTCATGAGCTAAAGGCGAATTGTAACTTTTTTAAAATATATTTTAATAATTATGGAATCGATAGATTTTATACCTAAAACTCCTTTTGTACTCAACAGCCCCATGTAGTACTAACTTAAAAAAACAGCCGGAAATGCCTTGAAATACCAGCGAAGCCTCATGAGCTAAAGGCGAATTGTAACTTTTTTAAAATATCTTTTAATAATTGTGGCATCGATAGATTTTACATCTAAAAATCCTTTTGTACTCAACAGCCCCATATAGTACTAACTTAAAAAAACAGCCGGAAATGTCTTGAAATACCAGCGAAGCCTCATGAGCTAAAGGCGAATTGTAACTTTTTTAAAATATATTTTAATAATTATGGAATCGATAGATTTTATACCTAAAACTCCTTTTGTACTCAACAGCCCCATGTAGTACTAACTTAAAAAAACAGCCGGAAATGCCTTGAAATACCAGCGAAGCCTCATGAGCTAAAGGCGAATTGTAACTTTTTTAAAATATATTTTAATAATTGTGGAATCTATAGATTTTACACCTAAAAATCCTTCTGTACTCAACCGACCCATATAGTACAAACTTAAAAACAGATCGAAATGCCTTGAAATATCAGCGAAGCTTCATGAGCCAAAGGAGAATTGTAACTTTTTTAAAATATATTTTAATAATTATGGAATCGATAGATTTTACGCCTAAAACTCCTTTTGTACTCGACAGACCCATACAGTACGAACTTAAAAAAACAGCAGGAAATGCCTTGAAATATCAGCGAAGCCTCATGAGCCAAAGGCGAATTGTAACTTTTTTAAAATATATTTTAATAATTATGGAATCGATAGATTTTACACCTAAAACTCCTTTTGTACTCAACAGACCCATACAGTACGAACTTTAAAAAACAGCCGGAAATGCCTTGAAATATCAACGAAGCCTCATGAGCTAAAGGCGAATTGTAACTTTTTTAAAATATATTTTAATAATTATGGAATCGATAGATTTTACACCTAAAAATCCTTTTGTACTTAACAGACCCATATAGTACAAACTTAAAAAAACAGCCGGAAATATCTTGAGCTATCAGATGAGCCAAAGGCGAATTGTAACTTTTTAAAAATATGTTTTAATAATTATGGAATCGATAGATTTTATACCTAAAACTCCTTTTGTACTCAACAGCCCCATGTAGTACTAACTTAAAAAAACAGCCGGAAATGCCTTGAAATACCAGCGAAGCCTCATGAGCTAAAGGCGAATTGTAACTTTTTTAAAATATATTTTAATAATTGTGGAATCTATAGATTTTACACCTAAAAATCCTTCTGTACTCAACCGACCCATATAGTACAAACTTAAAAACAGATCGAAATGCCTTGAAATATCAGCGAAGCTTCATGAGCCAAAGGAGAATTGTAACTTTTTTAAAATATATTTTAATAATTATGGAATCGATAGATTTTACGCCTAAAACTCCTTTTGTACTCGACAGACCCATACAGTACGAACTTAAAAAAACAGCAGGAAATGCCTTGAAATATCAGCGAAGCCTCATGAGCCAAAGGCGAATTGTAACTTTTTTAAAATATATTTTAATAATTATGGAATCGATAGATTTTACAC
>JABXWE010057895.1:0-20748 GCA_014611495.1 Limonius californicus
AGGTTAGTGCACCACTGACTACCTCAAAGAGGGTTAAAGTGCGAAACTGCCTTCGGGTCTCCCCGCCATCGTTTCCAATACGCAATTTTATTTTTTTATCTGGGGGTTTTTTGTCCGGGGGTTTTTTTCCGGGAGGTTTTTGTCCGGGAATTTTTTATCCGGGGGTCACATGTCCGGGGGTTTCTGTCAGGGGATTTTTTATCCGGGGATTTTATGTCTGAGGGTTTTTGTTCTAGATTCATCCATTGTAGCTTGTACCATCTACCTAAAAACAGGTAACGTTTCATTGTAAATGAATAGGAGCATTATTTAACATGTTATCGTAATAAATAATGTAGATAACAGTGATCAACTTCGGACTACACATAAAAATACAACACATGGAAAGAATTGTTTTGCTTCCCTAGAGCGATTTATTTTAGTTTTAATTGTTTTGCCTAAAGTACGTTTTTACCGCCTAATTTATCATTTTACTTGCCTATTTAACCTATTTTTATCTCCTGTTTTACTCGACCATTTTATATTTTTTAACCGCCTAAATCCGGACCCTACTCATCATTATGCAGTGGAAAACCCAAGAATTGCAAGATGATGGGCAGCAACTATCGACTGTGAATGTTTGGGGAGATATTGTGCACTAAATTAGTTTGTAAAACCTTGTGTTGACCAAAATTTTTAAATTATTTAGCTAACTCAGCAATGCCTCATCCAAAATCAAAAAGCAGGAAACCACTGGAAAGATAACATTACTCTGATTTTAAAAATATTGAAATATAGCGGGTGTTCTAATTACAAATAATACCTTGAAGATGTTCAGCTGTAACTGTAACTGTAACAAATTTAAAAATATCTTTATAATGTGCGCATTTTGGGAAAAAAAGAAAAACCTTCAAATCATTTTAATTATACTAACATTGGACTTTGACACACTAATGCGCAACCCTGTATAGACGTGACGTTTGGATAGATAAGAATTCCCGCAATGAAAGCTTGAAGGATGGTAAGCCTAAAAATGCTTCTAGTTAGCATAGTTGTAACATTTAAAATATTTTTATCGCTGAGGTTTTGCTTATAATTGTAACTTAATATACGCGATATAAGAGTTCTAATTTAATAATTCACTGATCTGATACCACCTCGAAGAACTTTTAGATCCTATAAAATTGAACGAATCAGCTGGCACTCCAGAATAATATTTTGAGTCTTATCGTTTCGAGAAAGATTAGTTCCTCAAAGACGAAATGTAAAAACAGAATTTGCGGTCGCACACAAAAAGTCATAAAAATATTTTACGTTTATCAGATGAGAAGTCGTAAATGAAGCAGAGAATAGAGAGAGGAAGCGGCGAACTGAGAGATGTCGAATTCGCGTATATGAATAACGTTTTCCGAAAGATTTGTGGCCACAAATTGGACGTAACGAGAATCCCAAATAATGGGAGTTCTTAACGGCCTTCTTAATTATCATCATGATGTCTAATCTACCCTAGTTAATTTTAATTCGTTATACTTGCCGTTACTGATTGCTTTTATTAGTCGGATCAAAGAAGTCCTTAAAACATTTTATTTGGACACGGAATTCAGTCCTCGGAGCGTTTATTATGTGGGGAGGAAGGTCCAGTCGATTGCAAGTTAGATAGGAATTTGGCAGTTTATCTCAAAACCTGACGGAATAATTTGTGTTTATCTTTTAGCCGACCGTCTTGCAACCGTAATAATATTCACGACGACTGCAACAGCTCCCCAGACAGCAATTCTCTAATCTTGGGCCGTATTCATGAGCCTACTTATCTTTTAAACGCGACGTTCCTTGAATTACTTCTTAAATATGTTTTGCTCACTTTCAAAATACAGCCCCGTTTCGCCAACCCTTTTTGTACTCGTTTGCGAGAACAGACTAATTAAATCGCGCACAGACGCCCCAAACATCACGACTGATGTTGAGTGATTCGTGTTAATTTAACGCAATTTTATCCGGCAGACCTTCCTAAGTGATGTTTTTATTAAATTGAAAATTATACCTTTACGCAATTAATATAAAGCGTAGGAAGCACAAAATAAACTGAAATAACTTCCTGTTATAAACAAAGTAAAATACTACAATCATCGTAAAATCTGTGTTAAAATTTACACAAGGACCTGAATAAAACTAGGAAACGAAACAGTTATCTTTTTCTAATAAGACATTAGAACCGAAGAATTGCTGATAATGAAGGTTGCAACACACTGTGCATCAAATAAACACAGAGAAGGAAACTTAGATTTATGCATAAAATCTGTAGCAATATCTAGATGGAAGTGAAGAAAAGAATGACCAAAAGAAAAGTGTCATTCTTAAACAGAATCAATAAATGGACGAACATAGCAATTGAAATATTATTTAAAGTTTTAAGAAACCGTGAAACTTATATGTCACTAACATCCCTTGGAAGGAGACCAAAACAATGAGTAGAAACTATATTGATACAAAAATTATTCACAGAAAAGAGAACAGCAGATTATCTTAAAAGCAGAAAAAAATGCAAACTAAGATTAAATATATTACAGTACGCACCAACTAGAAAATAACAATGTAGTTATAACGGCTTGGCAGAATTAGATATTAATTACAAGCTATAACTAACGAATGCTTCTTGGTGAAGCCTTAAGAATACGAAGCACAAGATGTACGAATGGTAATAAAGAAAAATACCAACACGGAATAGACACCAAACTAAGTCAATGGACATCAACGGAAGAGCGTGGGTATATATTAAGAAGTTATTCTCGACAGCACGAGGAAAATATGTTGCAAAAAGAAAGCTACTCGGGCAAAGAAAAATTAATCTGGTTAAACAATAAAGTTAAAGAACTGAAGGAACCATGGAAAACTTATTACAGACACGTGACAACCCAAAAAGTGAATAGAAACATATTCGGAGAAAATGCAGACGAAAACAAGGGTCAACATCATCATCACCAATATCTTTTCCGCACCACTGCTGAACACTGACGTATTCTCTGCCACGTGCTTCTACTCAGCGTTAACGTAGAAATATAGAGGATCTACAGTTTAACCTACAACGTCGAAACCGAAGGACATGAAGAAGGTTAAGAACAGCAAAAATAAGAAGTTCCGGAAGTAAATTGAACGATAACAGTATATAAAATGCTAGAGCCTTCTAGAACCAGATTTAGACAATACGAAATAGCAGAAAGAAGATAATAAATAATAAAAACGATAGAGACTTATTAATTGTAGAAAAAGAAGGGTTTTTAGTGTTGGTTGCGATAAAACAATATACATCGTGTATGTAATAAAGGATTTAATGGTAAACGAATACAACAACGATAACACAAAATAATAATAACGAAATATGCACAACTTGAAACGGTAAATTGTCTTGGTAACGTTGGGATGCGCTTCTAAACCCCTCTTGCATTCCCAGCGGACGTCATATCTTGGAGAAAGCTGATTCCATTGTTCGTACCGCTGGGAATATCCGGTTGATATAGTAATGTATTAGGTACGTAGGTCCGAGGAATTTATGGATACGGTGGAGTTTTTGGAAGCTGCCGCTACAAGCTTACCAAACGTCCGCCGAAGCTGAGTAAGTTTTACAACTCGAGAGCCCGCCACGTACTATGCTTGCTCCAGGGTAGGGGTGATCATAAAAGTCAACTTTTTTTTTCCTTTGGGCAGAGTTTGCAAAAGCTGCCTTTATGGTCCAATAATAATACCCCGAAATAATTAAAAGAAAAGAAAATATCTACTGCCCTCAGCAACGTGTCAAAATTTTTAAAAAGCCAACTTGTATTTTTCTCTTAGCAAAGTTTGCGAAAGGTGCCTTTATGGTCCAATACTAATACACGAAAATAATTAAGAGAAAAAAATATATTTATTAATAACAATGACAAGATAATAATATCATGACTACAGCAAGAAATAAGTTTCATCACGTCCAAATTCGCTACACACAATTTTAACAGCTTCCTTCCATCACTACTGCAACTGCTCTTTCCACACTTTGAGTGTGGTTTGGAAACTTCGGGAACTCAATGTTGCCAATTTCTCCGGTAATAAACATGTTAAGTTCTTCGTCGGAAATTGAAAGAGTAATAGTATGACCTGGCATTTAAATCAATTTCTGGAACTTCAAATTTTCGTAGAATAGATGTTTTTGCTTCTTTCCTTGCCTTCATTATTCTCCAAACGTCTAATTCTCGAATAACTTGGGACTCATCTGTGAGAAGAGATAATATTATATTTTCAGGATGCGCGAAAAACGCGTTGCGTCTTATAGCCGGATCAACTATTTCTTTTAGATTATCTGGCAGATAGCGAGTTAACGATATTAGTTCGTAAAAATGGGGACTTCCATCTTTACATGACGGTTTTGTTTTGATCAAAAACCAAACTGGAGTGTAAACCTTCATCGCATAAGTTGCAAGGATAATTAAATTATCGTCAGGTGATGTAGTTGAAACATAGAGTCTTAAAATTCTATTGGCCAACGTTAACCACCATGGTTGAGCCAACTTTCCTGGGCTACATAAAGCAAGATCGATGGAACAAAAGCCACTTCTAATAGCTTCGTAAATTTCCTTCAAATACTTCTGGCCCCTACTAAGATCTTCGACTGTAATATCTGGAAGTTGCGGGCCAGCAGAGAATTCAACAATGGAAAGGGTTTGACAATCTATAATTTCTTTGCCAATGGGACCAGAATAGCCTGACTTATCATCAACATGGTGAAATAAATGACGCAGTGGCAATTCATTACAATGCAGGAGACAAATAAACCATTGCAACGATCTTGTCAATTTAAAATCAATACTTCGGATAACTCCAGTGTGTATTCCTCTATTGCAGTCCCATCTGCCCCAATAACCACAACTTCATCAGTACAGATAGAATTTTCAAAGAAGAATTCAAACATTTTAGACGAAATATTATCAGCACTACCAAAAAGTGGTGTAATGTGTCCGAAATAGTATGAACCAGGTTCTTGCACAAGAGAATAATGTTCTTCTGTTACCGATTTGGTATAGGATTTCTCAGCATCTGATAATATTTCATCACATCTATGTAAGTTGGTAGAGTCACTCCATTTAGATCCTCGGGTGTTCCAAATAAGGGACAGTTTAATCGGTCCTGGTTTTTATAGTTTTTTTGAATTTAATAGTATTTTTAATAGTATCAGCTGGAAATTTGTAAACAGATTCTGTATTCCGGGTCTTCACTGTAACAGAAGCATTCATAGGTAGACACCTAAAATAAACAGAACAAATAGGTGGTTCGTCAATTATGTAGAAGATAAGACAGAAGTTGAAAGTGTCTTTATATCAATTGAAAACACTGCGAAACCTAATCTAAAAATTAATATGTCAAAGTTTGTAGGAAGGTTATGCCCTTTTATGCTTTGTTGGTGGGTAGCTAATGGTGTATAGTCAAGGGGTTTATATTATTAAATTATCTATAGATTATATTTAACATAACAATACTTACTGAAAATGAATAATTATTCCGAACAAATGTTTCTATTTTTGACACATTATGCGGTGCGCACACAACTCTCGTTCCGCCGATAATCATATAGAAGGAATGGTGCATGAGTACATGGGTGGAGTGGGATAGTTTACCCCCAGCCGAATAGATGATTGATTATTAGTATTATCTGGTAAAATGCGACTATTTTAAACCAATTTTGGCTGAATCATTCGTACCTAAAGCATATTTAATCTTAAGCACCATAGTCAAAAATACCAAAATTTCGGATGAGTGCTGAGGGCAGTAGATAATTTTTGATTTTTTTTTTACTTCAGTATCTTGTTAATGGTATCAAAAGGCACCTTTTGAGCATTCTGCCAAAATAAAAATACAAATTTTTTCGAATCTCGACTTTTATGATCACCCCTACTCCAGGGGTCTTTCGAGGCGCAGTAGCCCGCCGGCCCGACGGTTCAAATGAATTTCACCGCAATAATGGGCTCAGTCGATCACACTGCCCACGCTGATTTCGCGGTCCGTACAGAACACACCGCTTCTGTGGGCCCAGCTAATTTCGTCGCCAAGCAGAACATATCGCTCCTGCGGGCCCAGCTCATTTGCCAGCTTGTGCAATGCACGCCGCTTTTGTGGGCCCAGTTGATCTCGCGGCCCACGCAAATTACACCGCTTCTGCGGGCCCATGCGGCGTTCGCCGTTCCTGCGGGCTCAGCCGACTTCGCTACCCATGCAAATTTCGCTACCCACGCAGAGCACGCCACTCCTGCGGGCCTCCCCGATATTCCTGTTTACGCAACCCTCGAACACACACAACCCTCGAGCCCACGCTGAATACACTGCTTCTGCGGGCCCAGCTGCCTCTGCCCACGCAACGCTCGCCGTTCTTGCGGGCTCAGCGGATCACACCGCCCACGCTGATTTCACTGCTCGTGCAGGGTACGCCGCTTCTGTGGCCTAACTGATCACGCTGCCCACGCAGAATATACTACTTCTGCGGGCCCAGCCTCCCTTGCGCTCGCAACACTCACCGCTCCTGCAGGATCAGCCGACTTCGCCGCCCATATACATCTCGCTGCCCACGCAGAGTACGCCGCTTCTGCGGGCCCCGCCGATCTCCTTGCCCACGTAACTCTTGCGGACACAGTCGATTTCGCCGCACCTGCGGACCCATCCCATGCTACACCCAGCCACTGGATATCTACAAACATGTTTCCTTGCGTCACAACACCATTTGACGCCCATTACAACTGCCATTGGCAAATACTCTAAATTTTATCGTTATCACTGGCAAGGGGTAATGTAGCGGCAGCTTCCCGGAATTCAAAGTTATCCAGAAAATCCTCGGACCCACGGAATGCGTTACTGTAGCAACCAGGTCTTCCCAACGGTACGAACAGTGTAGTCAGCTTTCTCCAAGACGATGTCACGTCACGTTCATGGGAAGACAAGAAGGCTTGAGAAACGCACCCCATCAATACGGGGACAGCGACTCTTACACCGACACTACTGCCGAGACGTCGATGGCATTCAAGTTATTCATATTTATTATTATTATTATTAGATATATGTGTAATCGAGTTACATTCGTTATTTATTAAATCTTTTATTACACGCACGGTGTACATTTATTTAGCGCAACCAACGCGAAAAGCCAAACAAAATGCAAGAAATTACTCTTTAGACGCTAATACATCCTTGGAATAGCAGAAGAAGAAGTAAATGTAACGAGAAGAATTATTCGCAATTAAGAAATATTCAAGGATCTTCTTATAAATATTTAGGAACAAATAGATTTAGATTTTCTAAATAGAATAGAATGTAATTCCAACGGTTATTATACATATATATGGAATTATCTACTCTTATGTATGGGGCAATCTTAACATTTTGAGAAAAAAAAGCTCAATTAATTTATTAAATACCCCCCCCCCCCCAATCCCAAGTAGTGCAACCAATTGGCTTCTTTGGAATTATTAGGAAATGAGTACATATAAACATTTTGACCTCTTGCACAGATTAGTGCCTTACGTCTAAAGCTGTGTTTGACAGTAACTGATACCAATGTATCTGTAGTAAATACTACGGTAAATAGCTAGTATAGTACGCCGTGGATAATTTTTGTTAACGACGGTGTAGTTTTGTATGAAAGGCGGTTTGGTTGTTGGTAGCTTAGCCTGAGACACTTATTGTTCGCGCAATAATTATTACACATTTAATTTATGAACAAGTACACAAAGCAACAGTTTTTTTGCATTAGTACGCTACTATTTTGATGACTAATTCATTTTATGGTCGCAGAAGTATGTGTACGCTGAAAAAAAGCATTTATGAACACATATATGAACCAAGACTGCTGAGATTTAAACGCATTCGGTACAACCTGCTTGGAATACCATACGGAATTTTTAGATTCTGTCGTTGACTGTGAAAAATTCCAAGAGCTTCTCCACAGGTGTGTAAAAATGCTTTATAAAACTAAATTTTGCATCAGCCTTCTTGACGTGGTTTTGTCGACCACTTTATATCTTCCCTGTGGGGGCATACTATTTAAAAGAGTTGGAGGATTTAGAGTAGCATTTTTTAAGAATAAGTAAACAAAGTACCTACTTATTATGCCGAACATTTTCAACAAAGGCCGCATTGATCATACTCGAATTCTGTAAAGAAGCACGTTTGAAAAACGTTTCTAATAATCAACTTCTTGTATATAATTTAGAAAAGCTGATCTATATCAGCATACTTGACAGGGTTATTTGAATCACTCGTGTGGAAACGGTATGGTTGGACAAATCTATTTATATTTTGTATGTACTTCTGTTTGTCAATAAATCTGTTTTGGTAAACATTGTAGGTAAAATATTGGCAGCCTCCTCTACTAAATTATGTTTATGGTTATTGGCAAACCTTTCGAAAACCAGGACTCTTTGGACAGGAGTACTTTAACGTAGTATTTAAGAAAAATTATGGCAGTCAGTAAGTCAGAGTGTGGGTTCTCAGACGGGTGTAAAATTCGCGTGTTTGGGATAAATAAATAACAATGAGTGTTGATTAATTGTTGTTATAGTCCACATCACCAGAATACCCAAAAAGCTTAACGGGCAGATTTATTTAGTTTATGGTATTACAAGTTGTAAACAGCGGCTTAACTGGCAACAAGCCATACTAGTTTTTGGACGTATTCAAATATTTTGTGTATGGTGTAAAACGTTATTATTATTCATGTACCTAGAAATACCGATTTGTAAGTCCGTGCCTGGATTTCTGAAGGAATGCAAAGTACCAACAAGGCTTAACGATTACAAGTAAACACCTTTTGTTAAGTAATGACCTCCGTAAGTAGCTTAAATAAAGACCGATAATCTTTTTGGGAATTCTCTTGACTTAGACTATACTAGTTGCAAGGTGATGCAGATGAGCTCCTAGTATGTGCTGTAATATCTATAATATGAAGCTGTAGATAATGCTGTATATCTTGTAGTAAAATTAGTAATTACTTAGTTGTTGTGATTGGGAGCCTGCGCGCTCGTTAAGGATCCTGAGAGTCAACGTACCTACCATAGTTCCGTTTTAAGCTGCTTAATGCTGGGAGGGTTTATAATCCGACGTTTTAATACGACTTCACTTTGTTCTTTGTTGAACGAGCGTGGTAGCCAGTGATCTTTGTATTGTACTTTGCAGGGTGGCCTGTGGAGAGACTGGCTCTCACTCGTTTTCTTGTAGTGCACGTACGGCGATTGGCAGATGCCGTTTGATATACACAATATGAGTATCCCCATTATCCGGTGGTAACATTTGCTTGCCCGGTACCCGTTACAGGTTAGGTACATCAGACTATATCTATAAAGACGGCTCTGTCACGACCACCACACCCTAAACGAGAACTAGTAGAGACGATCCCGTCGCGATGCCGAAGGTGAACTACTACATGCTACGTGAGACTCAACGGGGAGATATATGACCCCCTGTAATTATGAAATGTAGTAATGTATGTAGCTTGTGTTCCCTGATTTGCTAGTTTGTACTGAAATAGAGCTTGACTGTTTGTGCGCTTACTTTGTATATGTTTGAAGGTGTATTATAAGATCCCGAGCTCACAAGAATTATGTCTTGAAAACCGATTCTAAGACCGTATTAGTGAGTGTTCAGTTATTTACTATTGTTAGTTTGTATAAGTTTCAGCACCCCGTCCCCGCAAAAAACGGCCCTTGCTACACTTGTCTTCCTATTTATCTATTGTGTGTAGTGTATTGGGTAGATCTACTACAACCCTGGAAGTCCGTGCCATTCTGGTTCTCAGGTTGCAATTACACGATCAGGCTTGAGAGCTCAGTGTCATAATTAGAGTTAAAGTCTGAATCTGTGTTTAATTATTTGTAACCACCTCAAACATAACACACACGATTTCAAAACTTCGGGAGTTTAGGGAAGGAATTTTATTATAGACTAAACAAAATAGCGCAGTAACTTTTATGTAGAATATTTCTAATAAGCGCTACCTCATCACACTCATTGACTACATAGAGCATGTTCTTAAATACAATTTTTAATCTGTTTAGGTATAATTCACAGCACGTCTGATTGTGAGATCAACATGTAGCATTCTTAGAATTTTTTTACGATTTCGAAGTTATTCCTAAATCGAAAATGGTTACTATACTTCGTTAACAAGGCGACCAAAAATGAATAGAACGTCTAGTACTTAGATTTATGTTTAAGTTATGCTTATTACGTACTTTTTCTATGTGTTAATATGACACTGTAACGTTGTTGTGACTCATTACCACGTGTGCTTGTTACAAGGATACTTTCTTAGTAAACTCAGATCTGATCGACAGTACTGAAGACTGTTTTCGCATTGTTGAAAAACATTCCTGCGAAACAAAATCATCATAAAAATATCATAAAAAAACATCTTCCAGAATATCAGTTGTTCCTGGACATGCTTTGATCTCCGTACGCTTCCTGTTATTACTGAATAGTGTTACTGTAATCTCTTGAAGATGAAATTTTTCTATTCTACCCTTTCACTTAGTGTGGTGCTTAGCACCACAGTAAAGTACTTAAATAGAATAACTGAATTGCTGTAAATGCAGTACCATTTCAAAATTGATATGAATGCGCAATCCTTACGGAAGAACTAGTACATATTTCACCAATAAATTTATGTAATAAATTACATAAGACCTTAGAACTAATAATTAGCTTCCAAATAAACTATTAAAAAAAAATTTTTTTTTTTGTTTTATTATCCCATTTTATTTGCAATCTATACAAAGTACATTCAGCAAATTGTGTGTTGATTACAGTTGGCAAGTAGGAGAATGCTCAGAAGAATACTCCTGTAACAATAGGCTTGTAGACCTTCTGTGACTTCAGGATAAAGGTCTTACAAACTAATGCTATAAACATTCAAAATCTAGTGGGTAGATCATTTGGTACATGTCTTTGTAACCTCCTAGGGTTAATGGGTTGGTTCATTAAATTCACTACCAAATTATTTGAGTGTGCACCAAGTCGAGCAGTATATCGAGAACTGTGTCGGCAAATCTCTTCCTTAACGGTTTGAGTTTGGAGGTCCCTTAAAATAATGGTGTTTGGCACGAACCATGGGGCATTTACTATCGTGCGCAACACTTTCGATTGAAAGCGTTCTAATATTTCTATGTTCGACGTAGAAGCCGTACCCCAGAGCTGAATACCAAACGTCCAGATACGGTTTGATTATTGTTTTGTAGATCAGGATCTTATTGTCTAAGCTGAATTGGGATTTCCGTCCGAGTAACCAGTACATTTTTGAGAAGGTCATTCCTAGTTGTTTTCGCTTTGTAAAAATGAAGTTTACGCCAGGTAAGTCTTCTATCAAGGTATATCCCGAGGTATTTTACTTCTTCTTGTGGTAGTTGTCTGTTGTTTATATGGACCGGAGGACAAGTTTCTTTACGTGTGATGAAGGTTACATGGACGGACTTGGTCTCATTGCCTTTAATTCTCCATTTCTTTAACCAGTTTTCAATTAATAGTAAATTTGATTGCAGTTTCTGTGAGGCAATGATATGATCACTATCAGTGGCTACAGCTACAGTGTCGTCCGCGAAGGTTGCTGTTAGGACTTCAGGTGTAGTCGGCCGCTCTGCAGTGTATATCAGGTACAATAGTGGCCCAAGGACACTGCCTTGGGGTACTCCAACGTTAATTGGTGATAGTTCTGTATATTCACTTTCAACTTTTACCAGGAAGTGTCTATTATGTAGGTAGGATTTAAGGATTAGGAAGTAGTTTAGCGGGATAAGTGATCGTAGTTTATACAAAAGTCCTGTATACCACCACACCTTGTCAAACGCTTGTGTGATATCTAAAAATGTCGCCTAGCAGTATTGTTTGGTTTCAACGGTATCATTGATTTTCTGTACTACTCTATGGGTATGCGCGATTGTGGAGTGCATCTGTCTGAAGCCAAATTGGTGGTTAGGTATTGAATTATTGTCCTCGAGAGTTGGAAGAAGCCTCTTTAGTAAAAGCTTTTCGGGTTTTCCTGGTTTTAGTATAAGGATGATTTGTGTCACTTTCCACTGTGCCGGGAAGTACCCTGTATGTAGAACTGCATTGTACAATTCAGTGAGATATCTTATTCCAATGTTAGGTAATTCTTTAAGAATTTTTTCGGTAATCAAGTCATAACCCGGAGCTTTCTTAGGATTTAGGGAGTTAATGACTTCTTGGACTTCTGCAGTTTTGAGGCGATGGACTGGTGGTTCGAGTTGAGAGGGCGTTTCTAATGCTTGGATAAGATAATTTTCCTCTTCGGGATCATTTTCTGAGGGATGAGGTTGACAAACTTCTGTCAGCTGTTCAGCGAAGGCGTGTGCTTTTTCTTCGTTGCTTCTTGCCCAAATTCTTTGTGATGTTCTAATGGGAGGAGAGGCTTTTTTAACTTGTTTTAATGTTTTTGTTGCCCTCCATAGAGAGTAGTCAGTAGCTTTAGTAGGAGTAAGCCTTTTCAGAAATGTTTCAATGCATTCGCTTTTGTTGTTGTTGAGCAGTTCTTTTAGCTCGCGCGTTGCTGTGTTAAGTAATCGTTTAATTTCATTAGTTCTCAATCTATGCCACTGACTTCTTAACCTTAGTTTTTTCTCAATTTTACGCTTAATTAATATGGAGAAGTCGTACGTTATGGAATGTGGTGCTTTTTCAGGGGTTGCATACCAACCCGCCATTTGTATCGAATCGTTGAAATGCTTGACAGCTTCTTCAATATCTTCTTCAGTTTTGAGCAGAACTTTTAGGGTTAAGTTTTCATTTATTAGACGTCTGAATTTGTCCCAGTTCGTATGTTTATTACCTATGCTTGGTTCTTTATTTTCGTTTACCGCTTTTGCAGTTAGTGTATGCAGGACTGGGGAATGATCAGATGATAGATCGAAACATGATTTAGCCAAGACACAGTCTTGAGGGATACCTTTGGTGATGCAGAAATCAACTAGATCGGGCAGTTAGTTCCTATCAAATGGCCAGTATGTGGGTTCGCTCGTAGAAAGGTGTTTCAAGTTCTTACGTTCTAGAGTTTTGTACAGTTCTCTCCCTTTGGGCGTTATGAGTCTTGAGCCCCAAATAGTATGTTTGGCGTTATAGTCACCTCCTGCAATGAAACGTCGTCCTAGGGTCCTGTAAAAGTTTTCAAACTGCTCCTGCTTCACTGCGTGTCTAGGGGGGAGATAAACAGCTGATATAGTTAAGTTGCCAAACGAATCTTCTATTGACACACTGGTTGCTTGTAGAAAATCTTTGCTGTATTCGTTTGCTTGGTAGTGTTTGAGTGAGTTTTTGATTATTATAAGAGTTCCACCTCGTGCAGTTCCGGTTGGATGGTTCGTGTGGTAAATTGAATAGTTAGGAATTCTTAAATCACTTCTTTCGGTAAAGTGCGTCTCAGAGATCAGCATGATGTCAATGTTAAGGTTGGAGATGAATGTTTTTAGTTCTTCAGAATGATTTGACAGGCATTGGCGTTCTACAAGGCAAGCTGGAGGAACTTATCCATTATTTGAGTTTGAAGAGAGCAGTTGTAAGGAGATTTAACATAGTTACTATTTGTTCAAATACGCCTTTTATCATGTTTTTTAGGTCCTGCATATCATTGGGCTGCTGGAAAGCTTGGTTTATATTTGACGTCTGTACGGTGTTACAAGAGAACTGATTTTGCCCATTAGTTGCTAGAGAGTAAGTCAGTCCAGGATGGGTCTGTTGAAAGCGTTTAATCTGTTCAGGGGGTGTGTATTGTTTTGGTCTAAGTGATGGATATTTCTTCTTCTGAAGTTCTTTGTATATGGTACATCCCTTATAGTTGGCAGGGTGGTTTCCTCCGCATAGAACGCATCGGACATTATGGGATCTTTCTTTTCTTTGACATTGGTCCGTAGATACTCAAAAATGAATAGCTATATTGTAATTTATAGCATATATGGCGGCTAATGGTAGTCTATTATTGATAATTAGAGCAAGCGCCAATGTATGATGTTAAAAACCAAAAAACAAACGAATCCAGTTGCAATTGTTTAACCCTATTAGTGTCAATTCGAGTTTGTGCGTTTGATTGAATAATCTTTCCTGTCTTCTTAAGATTTTTTTTTTGTTCATTGTTTATTTATTCGTGTGTTGCATTTCTGTTCTTAATAATAAACAACAATGTAGAGAAACCATTTAACAATAGAATAACGAAATCTCAGCAATGATAGCCATCGTACCTTATCTCAGTATGCCCAACCAGTTGGGAGGTAGTCTTATGGTATAAAAGGAATTTCTTTAGGGTGGCGTACTGACCTCCATATCTTTAATGGTAGACTCACGGGCCAACGTTATGCCCAAGAAAATATTATGGACCATGTTTAGAACCATCGCAACGCTATTGGACGGGAAAATTTTGTTTTTCTTGACGACAACGCAAAGCCGCATCGTACTCGGGTTGATTTGGAGATGCTTCGAGGTGAGGAAATAAACCATCGTGTTCTTTCTTCGATATCTCTAGGCCTCAACCCCATCAAGCATGCATGGGACCTTTTGCAAAGACAGCTGGATCATCATAATCCAAGGCCTATTACTGTGCAAAGCTGAGGGATGTATTGCCGGTACTGTGATAATTGCATTAAGAGCATTATTACTGCCAAAGGAAGTGCCACGCGGTATTGGAATTCAATGTTCATTACTAAAAAGACGTTACATTTTGTTGTTTTGGTAGTTTTTTATTATAAATGCAATCGGTGTTGGCTTTAAGTGTCTTACACTGCAATATCCGTAATCATTTTTGAGGAGTTTAGAAAATTATACAACAGTCCACCAACTACCAGCAGAATATTTAGTAAAATCTAAATGTACAAACTTGGTCTCGAATAGGGAACGCATTTGTAGAGTTGAATTCGAAAAGAATTTGAGAATAAATGTATGTGGAATGACTGGCATAAACTATAAAAGCACAGCTTTAAAGTGAAGTGGCTCCACTATATCCTAATGATCGGACAGAGCTAACTTGAAAAAAATGTGCCCCGTACTATAGTTTCGGATAGAAGGAAACTCTCTATATGTAGATACAGGAATTTGAAGTGGCCTTAGCCGGCTTTAATGTGCTTCAAAAAATGTTCCACCAGCGACACAATTTCTTGTTATTGTATTATTCCATGGAGTTTTAATAAACACGATTTTCTACTTCCGGTATTTTATATCAAGGGGTTTTTCTCGTGGCCTCTTCGCTGAAATGATTACTAGAAGAATTTTCAAAGGGTTTGTTTTCCGAGAATTTTATTTACTAGCATTTTATTTCTTACGTTGTTTTGTTTTTGATTTGGAGTTATGCGGACTAAATAATAATGAAAGAATGACAGACACAAGAGACTGCATTACGCCCACAAAAATAAGTTTCGTCTCGTTTTCTCTACACAAAGATATCGTTCTATTTTTCTTATATTGCCAATTGCGCGTCTCGATTACTCTGCAATGGATCGTTATTCTTCACTGCATTTTTGTATCTTCCAAATTAAAGCTTTTTAATATAACCGGTACGCAATTATACTCCCCGCATAAAAATCTCTAGAATAGTCGTTTAATTAAAGACGACTAATGTAAAGCTTTCCGATCATTAAAAAATAAATTATGTCGAAGTATCATATTTTTGCCAATTACAAGATAACTTAGGCTTGATTTTTATGGATAATTTTTAAAACGAGCCTATCTAGCTCTACAAATTGGCACGCTGAATCTAAAATATATTTAAAAAAAAGCAATATGTTCTAATAAAAATGTGGTTTTCCTGAAATATCTAGTGTAAAATGAAAATACTTGATTAAGTTTTAGGTTTTCACTAGATTTATTCGTATCAGTTGACAACAATAGCTTCTATTCTTGCAGGAAGGGACTTTCATACTATACAAATCCTCGGAAAACGGACCCTTTGAAAATTCCTTTAGAAAACATTTGAGCGAAGAGGCCACGAGAAAAATCCCTTGATATAAAATACCGGAAATAGAAAATCGTGTATATTAAAACTCAGTGGAATAATACAATAACAAGAAATTATGTCGCTGTGTGATCATTAGGATATAGTGGAGCCACTCCACTTTAAAGCTGTGCTTTTATACTTTATGCCAGCCATTCCACATACATTTATTCTTAAATTCTTTTCGAATTCAACCCTACAAATGCGTTCCGTAATCGAGGCCGAGTTTATACATTTAGATTTTACTAAATATTCTGCTGTCAGTTGGCGCGGACTATGGTATAACTATCTAAACTACTCAAAAGTGAATAGTGATATTGCAGTGTAAAACACTTAAAGGCAACACCAATTACGTTTATAATAAAAAACTACCAAAACAACAAAATATAATGTCAACATTTTGTTGTTCTGGTAGTTTTTTATTATAAATATATGGTGTTGCCTTTAAGTGTGGCATACTTTTATTTTTTGCTGTATAAACGTAGTAAGGTATGACGTCACTAAATAACTGATGACGTGCACGCAGACTTGAATTTACACCCATACACATACATTGACATTTTCAAAAAACTTTTCGTGTTCCAGAATATTCAGAAGGTGTATATCCGTCAAAATCTCAGCATCGAAATTTTTGCTAACAGAAGACATAGCTGTACTACGAGCAAAAATATGAAACAACAAATTTATATAAATAGAATGATACAATAAAAAACTCTTTCTTGACTTACAGATTCTAAACAAATGGTGTATTTCTAATATCGCTATATGCTGACTGTATTTACTTTTCTTGTATGATTTTCAGAATAGTTTTACATAAATAAACACCGTCGTCGTAGTCGAAGTTGTACAGTTAAAAGCAGAAGGCAACGGATTTAAACTAAACTTAGTTTGTTTTACTTATATAGTATTTATCATTTTACGAATACCGTGCAAACACTAAATTGTTCACCACAATGTAATGTATTAAATAAATAAAACTGGAATTGCGCCAAGAGCAAAAGAATTTTACAATTTATTAGAAAGCAAATGAATCATACTGGAATTCAACTGTAATAAATTTACTTTTGATCTGTGCCAAGAGTAAATGTTTTATTTAAATGAATGGCGTGCAAAAAATATTTTAATCAACAAAAGTGATTTTTGGAAGTTTTTACAAAAATTAACAAGAATAGCTATAACTGTCTGCCTACAGAATTAGATATATATTTTTAGCAAGGAGAATTTTGTCTAATTCTAAAAAGACGTTGCTTTTGTAATTTTTCATGAAACAATATCTGTAAAACAACTCGCATCATAGAATTTGCAAATTTCCACAAAAGAAAACTTTTTATTCTTATTAGTAAGAAGAAATGTTTAATCTAAATCCCTAAAACAATTCTTATAGTTATGTTTGACATACAGCTAATTTGTCCCACCTTAAAAGTGTTTGATGCAGCTCAAAATACACAGCTGAGATTTTTTTATTTTTGTTGTGTTTGAGGCTTTAAATACCATGAAGGAGTTTGGCCCGCAGGGCGGAAGGTCAAAGCTCCTGTATCCTTGCGTTCACACCGAGTTATCGCCGAATTAATGACACGTGGTGATGTGGTGAGCATCACACAGTAGACAACCGCATTATTATCCCTTGTTTATGCGAACGCAGGTACCCAAATATTTAAAACGACTGGGTAGGCCACCCGCCACGCATCGTGTCGTTGGTTTGAACTCCTTACTTTCCGCACCGGAACCCACCGCTCTAACCACTGGACCATACTGGCGCTGAGACTATTGAATTTTTTATAATATATAAATGGATAATAGTTACCTTCTGTGAAATTGATCTCTTATTGTAATATTAAGAGTTTTACTAATATTTATTAGGAATATATTATATTAGTATTCAACAAAAAAATCAGTTATTGGCGCAATCGTACTGTAGTAGAAACTACACAAGTGAAAAACAACAAAATGCACTAAAACGCAAAAAATGGCCACCCCATATATATATTGTTATAAATTATTGTTACTAAGATAAATTATTTAATTAAATCAAATTAAAGTTAAAATAAGAATTGAATTAGCTTGCATTCCGCAATCATATTTTCAATAATTGTTTAATTTCATAAAGTATGGTAAGTTGGGCGCCAGGTGGCAATTTTTAGAAACTTGTCGCCAAATATTGAAGCTGAAAAATACCACGTTCTAACTGTCGAACATAAGTACTATGTCTCAGAAGTCGGTTCTATCACGCTATACGATTATATGAGAAAATGAACATTTCATAATATTTCCCAGTACGCAGCTGACTTCAGGCGGAATCGTTAACACGTCAGTCGCATGCAGTTCTTAGACCTAAAATGCCTATAAAACTCTACGTAAAATTTGAACAGGTTTAAATATTATTTTCTAGTGTTTTCCGACGTTCTCAGATACACTTGTGCTTCTTGCTAGATAATTATAATAAGTATACCTTTGTGAAGCAATCTCTACATCCAAATGTAATTATCTTCCTAGGATCGTCTTTGACCTCAAATGTTGCTTCCCCTGCGCTGTGATCCAAATCGTGTTGCGATGTGGGACCAAATCAACGAACTCCATACAGGATCCACTTATTTCAATAGTAACTTAGTAAGTTATACTAACTTACTCAATCTTCAAAGAAACTCGTTTTTAAATTGAACAATAAACTAATACTTTATTAATATAAACAAAGTTAATTAATTTTAAATTTTTAGGAGCTGAACAAAAATGCGTGCATTTACACAAAAGTACGAAGGACGCTCGAATTTCATTGTTTTGTCAACAACTCTCATAGCAACTGACAAAATTTACATGGCAACGATGCTAAAAATACATAAAATTACAATAAGGGCACTTGGATCTTAATACAATTTTAAAATTCAAATTTTCACAGTTAATTTTATTTTATAAAAATGTTCACATCTTAACGACGTCACTGTTTATTCAAGTTCTGATTTTATAAATGCACTGTACGTATCCGAAAGCTGCCTCTAATACACATTCTGCACTTCACGGCTGTCAAAAACACATTTTCACTAAATGTTCCGATTAATACAGCATACTCCCATGTGAATTATATAAATCCAGAACTAAGCTTATATCCAAGCTCAAGGCATGTTCTAGTATCTTTCTATACTATTTATATCATATAGAATCTTTTAAATTAGAATTATTTTATAATCCTTTCTCTTTGTGACAGGTTTTTTGCAAAATACAAACTTGGCTGTGTTTCAGATCAAGCAAGAAGTTATCTGCGTCTTGGTCTGCCCCTTATTACTGACCACAATGGAACCGAATTCCAAGATATCACAGAAATATACGAGTATCCTTAATAAAATGAAATTAACCGATCTTCATCATCAACAGCCTTTCCATCCCACTGCTGGGTATCGGCCTCTACTCTGCCACGTGTTTCTCCTCAGCGCTAAGATAGAAACACAGGGGACCTACAGTTTAACGTCGAATCCGATCTTACGAATCAAAAAATCATCACAATATACTATATATATTTCAAAACAAAACAGTAACCATTAAACTGGCCAGCCTCGGTGGTCTAGTGGTTAGCGCATTTGCCTTTCGATCCAAGGGATGTGGGGTCGAACCTGGCCGAGGTCGGTGAGATATTTTTAGCGGGACAAAATCTGAAAATGCGCCTTCTGTCGGATACGAAGTAAAGCTGTAGGTCCCGTGTCACTGCGATTTGTCACACGTTAAAAATCACTACTGGAGTTGTAATTACCCCAGATAGGGAAAATTCCTAGTTAGGATGTACAATAAGCCAATGATGGCTGCAGTGCTTAAAGATGCCTGAAAAGCCGCGTCCTAAATCTCACTCTTTCAAATCAATCAATCAACCATTAAACTGTTGTGTCCTGTGTAGTAAATAAAACAAATACTTGGATTAATTTTGTATGTTTGTAGGGTTTACAGGATTTATTGAGTTGCAAATTGCGTTTATTGGAATAAATGCAAAAACAATTTTCTGAACACTATCGCATGTGGTAAAAAAAACTTTACCATATAGGTTTAATATGGTGTAGTTCCTCCCCTCCCCTTCGGTAAATATCAGAACAAATTTCGTATACTGCCCTACTAAGCGCAAAGGGGGTAACTGCAATTTTTTTGAAAAATGAGGTAATGGTGCCTAGTAACTCTCGTATGTATTTTGTAAGTAATACTAAGGTATCCGGGCCGTATCTGCACTGTAAATGTTTAATTTACTAATAAAAATGTAGGGGTATCTACAACTGGGCACTATTATGCTACGCATTTTAGTGGTAACTGCATATACTAGGCGGAAAACGGGGTATCTTAAGGTCCTTGCTTCACATACGGCAAAATTAGCTTAGTACGTTTTGCTTACCGCCGATTTGGTTTAATAAACTGCAGATACTGCTAAATTCGCTTAGTATACAGATGTTGGCGGGAGCGAGAATGAAGCGATAGTTTATTTGTGACAAGGCAGCGTAATTGTTATTGAGTGGTTATTGTTTACAAGTTTTAAGTAAATTATAAACTAATTCAATTTATTAATTCTTCTTTAGACAACACTGTATTAAAATTATTATATTTTAAATCAAATTACAACCTTTGATGTTCAATTTAGTAGGTAAGTTTTTCCAATATTAATACTATAACCTCAAATTTTTACAAAATTTTTAATATGTAGGTACTAAATGAAAACTTAATGTATATTACTCATAATTCTTTTGTAAATTATTTTTGTGTGCTTGTTCTAGAATGAACAGAGGAAAAAAGATTTTAGAATTGGCACGCAA
>JABXWE010057898.1:0-11564 GCA_014611495.1 Limonius californicus
TACATCTGTCAGCGTAAACTCTTTAGAAAGGGCAAAATTACTTTCTGTCGGTACAAGTAAAATTGAAAGTGCTATGTTTTTTTGTTACAAGATAAAAGTCTAGATTATCAGACATCAATAGCAAATATTGTCTGCTTTACACTAGCAAGCAGAAATATTTTAAGTGAGTGTCAGAGGTTATAATTATAATATATATATTATAAATATAACGTTATAATAATCTAGATTAGAAAACCTATATAATATTTTTTGGTAATAATTTTGTTAAACTAAAAATTTATTATTGTACCTGTTCGGCTGTAATTGTTTTCGGAAGAAGCCTGTTTTCTAGAATAATAACTAGGTTTTGGATAATTATGCATTTGCATATCTGCATAAATGCAAATCCATATTTTGAATGTTTCTGATAAATGCTGCATAGTTTTAAAATTTTGATATCAATCTGTATCAACTATAATTATTTTGATAGTTGTCAGTATCTTCAAAGTCGGACAGCATGAAAAACACATCTGTTTCTATTTTTGGGGAATATTCCTAAATTTTAAGATTAAGCGCTTCCAGAGATTCATGCTAATCTTTTACTAGTCAGTGCAAATTCATTTCCCTCAATTCTTAGAATGGTTTAGGGTTTATGGCCCAGGTAAACGTATATTTCCCACTTGATTTCTTTCTGATAATAAAAATTTATTGATAGTGAGGTTCTATGCCCCATGAAGGATTTTGGCCTGCAAGGCGGAAGGTTAAAGCTCTCCTATTCTTGCTCGCACACCCGGTTGTCGCGTACGAAATACATGACATGTGGGATGTGGTGAGCACCAGGCAGTAAATAACCGCTTTATTGCCCCCTGTTCATTCGAACGCCGGTACCTAATTATTTAAAGCGACTATTTACTACATCATGTAATTACTAAATGTAACAATAATATTTAAAATTAATCTTAATTTTATTTATTATTATCTTAAATTTATTTTATTATTAATTACTTTTATTAGTATCAGTTTTTGTATCTATCCAGACCCTACTTATACTTAAACAACTATAATTTAAAGTGCATATTTAAGTGCTTACTTTCGGTATTCTACGTGAATATTTGCGTGCATATATTCCAAATTTTAGGTGCATATTTAATATTTATCCTAAGCCTGATAATAGCACTCCTTTGGGTTTGTGTTTACTGATGTTAAAGATTTCCAAAATGTTATTATTGTTTTCCCCATTTGCATTAGCGCCTCTCACTTGAATATCTTCCTAGAAAGGGTTGCAGCGTTATTATGTATAACATATAATTGTTTCGAGCCAAATTAAAGACTATGATGCATTACAACGCGGATTAAAATCAAAAAATTTATATTTCAAGCAATTATAATGAATACCTATCAAGGAGGTGAAAATAAACGCAGCTTCTGCAGAAGAATATAGAAGACTTACTACAAACTTACTAAATGAAAAAAAGCACCTTTGGCACTCGTACGAAAATAAACAAACAAGAACCATGAAAGTAATGGCGAGGAAACCGCGCCTTTCATGCGCTCCAGAAAACATAGTAGAAAATTTATCTCATCAAGGATACAAAATAATAGAAGCCGTTAATATTCTGCAGAGAAAAGAGAAGAAACCCTCTCCGCTATTTATGCTAAGTTTTAAAAACGGTAAAGACATTAAAAAAATACGAGATAAAAGGTGAGATGAAGGTTGAAATAGAATCCTTAAGAAAATCAAAACTTGCCTCCCAATGGAAGAAATGCCAAACTTATGGATACACTAACAGATTCTGCAACAGAGAATCAAGATGCGTAAAATGTGCTGAACAACACAACACAAATGAATACAAAATGAATTAAAACAGCAAACCAAAATGTGCCAACTGTGGCGTAGCCCACCCAGCCAGCTACATAGATGCGAAGTGGCTAGAAGGATGCAAATTATAAAAAAGAAATAATCTGTCGATAAAGTCTGATTTTCAGCTGCATAGAGACCCACCTATGCAGGTATAATTATATTTCCATCATATAAAATTGAAGTTTCGGTAAAAGAGCAATCATGTGTTTTCTTTTACGATCCTTTGGTAATACAATAATTTTTTCGATACTTTCGCTATTTGCGTTGTTTTTGAAAAGGTGCCTCGAAAAGTTTAAGTTTAACGTTTGCTGCAATACAAGCAACGATCTTTTTGCACCAAACTCTTCCCTTAAGCTGCGTTCCACCTTTTTCTCTTTTAAGATATTACACTACAGAAAGGCTTCATATTGAACTTTAAAAAGCAGATTCCCTTTAGTTTAGTTATTCCAATTTTAAAAGAAACCCAAGATTTAACTTTTGTGTTCTGTTCTGGGTACATTTGGTCCAAATAAAACTTTAAGTACATACTATGTAATAATTAGAGCGCGGAAAATATGCAAAGAAAATCTGAAAAATATGCGGATATATATGCACTGTCTCTAGCGAAAATATGCAGAGATTTAAAAAAATATAACCAAATATATGCAAGATATGCAACTACTTTTGCCTTCTGGAAAGAAAAAAGATAGAAAATCTTGAAATTAAGAATATTTATTAGATTAATTAAAGACAATTAGATACATTAAAAAAATAATCTTACACTATTATGGTTATTACTAGTAAGCTAATTACAATTAATTATTAATAAAAACGTTCATATTAATCAGACATATTATTAAAACAATTGATAATCAAATGTTTTTCAAAATTCTCCAACAAAAATGATTGCCTCCTATCACTAAACATATATTTATATATAGAAAAACTTCTTTCTACATCGACAGATGTAATTGGAGCATTTTTCAGTTTTGTAACTAAATGTCCACTTAACACTAATTCTGCGACTTCTCCTCGTAAAACTTTTGCAACATCATTTAAAATACCGTATCCAGAATTCTTTTTGAGTACATTACTTAATTTTTCGTAAACTGTATTTCCAACTTTTGCCTTAACTCTTGAACATAAATGTTCAAAATTATTAATTATTTCTGTAGATTCAGCTAATGACATTGAACGTTTGTCTAAATCTGAAATAGTTTTAGGCACAAAACTATAATTGCTTTTTAAATAAACAAGTTGGCAAGGCAACTCCCGAGATTCCAACAATTTTTTTGACTGTGTAATAGCTTGGCTACTATCAGTCAAGTTTAAAACCACTTCTTTAATTTTTTCATAATTTTCTGCATATAAAAGTGCCGCTTCAAGCCATGTACCCCACCTGGTAATTACAGGTTGTGGAGGCAATGGAGTTATTGGGAAGTCTCTCTTTATAAAATTGAATTCTTAAAGGGGCCCTGAGGAAAATCTTTTTATGTTACTAATTAAATCATTGATTAAAGGAAACTGATCCCTGATCTTTTCAGCGACCTTATTAATTCCATGTGCTAAGCAAGTAGTGTGAATTAAATTACTATAAAATATTTTCAAATTTTGCCCCGCCTTGACCATATATGGTGCTGCATCTGACAACATTAACAAATTTTTTTCTGAACACACTAAGGCAAAAAGAAATTGGATAATCCGTCGTTCACAAATCTAGTTATGGACAAATTATTTGTTTGGTGAAGTTGTTTTGAAGCTATTAAATATGATTTGTACAGGACGTCTTCATGCAGCACACCAATTAGCAAATGCGCAATATAAAATATGCAACAAAAGCCCAAGTATGCAAAATATGCAATATAAAATTAGTGTCAATGGGTTCGTAATTGTGCAAATCGTAAAGATTTGAAGACATAAAATTAAATATGCTAAAAATAAAGAATATGCATTTTTCATATAATCCGCGCTGTACTAATAATTAACTAAGATAGGGATCTTAGGTACCATGACTTTTATTATTAAGATGTAAGTTACCATTATCAGCACTTAAAATATCTATATCTCAAATTATTTACGCCTTATGACTTTTGTAACGTCGGGTACGTTGGGGGTACATTTGGTCCGGCCAATAAAATTAACCGAATTTGGGCATTTAGGGCACAATTTTTAAATATAAAAAATGAAACCGAAGAAACCACATTCAACAGTTGCCATTTGTGTAATTATAAAAAAACACAGAAAATGTAGAGTTTTATACGTCTCAAAATTCTCAGTTCAGAACTTTCAAATCGTTTTACTTTGGCAGCGACCTATGGGGGAAAAGTGGGAGATCGACACAAATCCTGAATCCGAGAGCCGCTTGCGCTCTTTTACGGAACTAACGCTAAGATGTTCTGACAATAATAATTTTGTATGCCAACGCTTTTTCCTTCTATATAATAAATATATTTCACAAAAATTTTTAAATTATTTAAATTATAGGTAAATCATTAAAAATATTTTAGTCACAAGCATAATAATCAAACTAATAAATATCTTTCACTTATTCCTAGTAATATAACATGTTAAACCTAGTGCGGACCAAATGTACCCACAACATACGTTAAATTTCCTACTTGAAGCAAAACAGTATTCCTTTAAAAAGCAGAAAATGTCTGCACAGTTAACATGCTACGAAAATCCCGCAAAGAAGTGCTGATCTAACATTCAAACGCTCAATCAACAAAGTGTATTGATAAAAATATATTGATATGCGAACCTTGTTTAAAATACGTAACATTTAAGATAACACATGTTCGTTCTGTTTTAGTACAACATGCAAGCGTTGCAGAATTTGCACAAGTTGCGCATACCAGCAGTGGCCGGCAGTGGTATGTGTAAACAAGATAACAGTTAAAGCAGCTGTAAGGCTAAGAGTAGCGTAAAACTCGGCAACGCCGGCGGATGTCACGTTTAGTTACATATGTCCCAAAATACAAACATGGATCTCGACTTTACCTATGCTGTTACGGATCTCGCGTCGTTATTTATTTATCACGTACATTAAAATCGCAAAATTGTTTCCCCTCTAAAGGTGTAGGGTTTGAGTTGTTAATTATAAAGCCATTAATAAGAAATATACTCTAATAACCCATTCCCTTATGGCGGATCTCGGGTTGTCCTAAATTTATTTGGATCTCAGCTTGTTACAAAAACAGATATATATATATACATATGTATCTTAATATAAAAGATGGGCCAGAAATATTCACTAATAGAATTTTTCTTTCGGAACTAATTTTTGAGAACTGTTCGTATTCAGTCTACAATTTGAGGCGCGAAATCAGATTGTTACCTACTAGAACCAAGTGCTATATTTTGTAGCTAATATCAATAACGCCGCGTAAACCATTTTATGTATAATATCATTAAATTTAAATAGGTATAGTGTTTGCGAAACATATACTAATCACACACTGTGGTAATTACAAAGTTTTTTATAATGATTATGTTTCTACATGTGCAACAAATACCAAAGTAAAAGAATGAGAAGAAGGAAAATATAATAATATATGCTGCACTATCTATACGACTACCAGCAACCTGCAAGCACAAAATCATATGGTCTAAGTTTAATAATCTGAAGGTACACGAAATATGCAGGCTGTTTGTGAATCGTTTTACAGGTTATAACTTCGTTATTAATAGTTATCTGAAAATTTCTTGTCCCGTCTCAAATACGGCTAAGGATGCTGCAAAATATTGTATGGCAATTTTTAACACCGCTTTCTAGTTGTGCACACTGTCATATAACATTTGCTTTTAAACCTATAAATTTGAAATCAGCAATAACTATAGAGTATGTTAGTGTTATTAAATCAATATTTTGGAGCAAACATTTTTTTTAAATGACGTAATTATGATTTAGTATAAAAGTGGCCATGACTTACGAAACTTTACCAACAATTGATACAGAAACGTAATTTAAGGCTAGCTGCGTTTAAAAGTTTACCACAGACAAATTATCGTGGTAACTAAATTTTTCAAAGCAACTATATGGGTTGCACTGCTTATTTCGAAACTCCAATAAAACAGGTTTATAAGATTTAAATTTAAAAAAATAAAGCTTGACACTTACGAAAGCATTATGTCGTCAAATAGATTACTAAAATAGCTTATGATTACCAGTGGTGTTTGTAGGCTTCTACATATTAAACTAAGGTCGGAAATTTATTACATTGTTAACATTTTTCGTTTCACAAACAGCCTTTATTAAATTTCATCATTCCCGTAAACCAAATTAAAATTATTCAAAAACACAGACTGAGAGGCAAAATTAAACCATGTTCTGTATTTGTAACAAGACTAAGCAACTGGAGGGAGGCCCTAAATTTCAACAAAACATACCGCGAAAACGCCACAAATATATATGTTTTGACAACTTGGCATTTTAAAGATCAATTTTCCTACGTTTACAATTACTTACCGCAATAAGTTAACCGCAAAACTTCTGCGTATGGGAAAGTGTTGAATTTTTATCTGTCACTGGCCAATTGTTAATTTTAAAAGTTCTGTTTTGTAATATTTGCTTACCTTTATAAGTCAGGAGGCAGTACACTTCACGTTGAGAATTTGAAGCAGATTGAGCAATTTTCCCCACATTAAGATTCAATTTGCATCATACTTGTAATTATATAATAGAATTTCAGCAGAAAATTGCTTACAAAGGAATAGTCGTGAAGTATGCAATAGTAAAGCAGAAACCTGTGTCAGAAATAAAAAAGTTTTTATTCGTTTGACTTTTGTTCAAATTACGTGCGTATTCTAATTCTGAAGCAGAAAATAAAAAATATTAGAATTCTAGGTATATCATTTACAACAACGTGAAATTTGTAATTTCAGTGTAAGTATTGTCGTGTTCTAGAACCTCTGTTATGTTTGAGAATACATAAACTGAAATGTTTTGGGTTCAAAGTTTTAATTTGTTCATACAGATTAGAGTATAAATGATTGTGGCTGATGTAATATAATAAAATTTATAAAAAACAATTTTAGGCGACCATTTACATAATCATACTTATAAGTCAGTAAAATATTAGTGAAGGTGTGATTACATTGAAATTTTTGATATCTACATAAGTAGAGCTACTTATATAGCGTAATTTTTGGTAATGGCCTAGCTTAAAAATTCAGGCCTTCGACTCTAACCTTAATTTATTGAACATTTGCTGCAAATTTGTTATTAATTTTGTTCTTCTTTAGTTTGTTACGTCCTTGTTTGTACAAGGATTTATAACCTATGCACTTCTATTTTAGCCGCACTTGGGTAGGTCTATACCGGTACGAATCTAAATGTACCGAAAATGGAAAGTCTAAAGATATTTTTATCTAAAACGGGGAGTTGCAAGAATTCCATGTCTCTATTGTTGACTGTAACACAGGATTCTGTTTCTTTTTCGAGTACTGGATCTCACATTCGAGTTAGAAGTTTAGGTTAATCATGTAGATCGTAGGTAGGTATCTATCGCTTGTGCGCTACCAACATTTTATTGAAATTAATTGACTAATTTTCTCATTGTTTCTTTGACAACTACAGCAGGGATATGAAGGTATTAAAAGTGTATTAATTTAATAAATATCCCATTGACGATGCCAAGAAGAGATTATATAAAATTCCAATCCCCAGAGATGAGGTTTCTAAGAGGAGTCAGAGTTGCATTCGGTTGGTTTACTAACGAATACATCAGAGACGAGCTACAAGTACAATCAACGCAAAACTAAATAATCAAACACAAGACAAGATGAAAGAAAGATGTATATTGCAAGAAGTTGGAAGCGTTCCGAAAGTTTTGCACGAAGAATTGGGTTTGAAAAAGCTTGCGCACAATGGATTCCGAAAATTTTGTCACTTGATCAGAAGCGGCCACGTTTTTCTGCTGGGAGCAATTTGAAATTAGGGAACACGGATGTGGATGAGTTTTGAAAAGGTTTGTAACTGTATATGAAAACTTTTGATCCAGAGTTAAAACGGAAGAGTATGGAATGGCGGCAACGTGGATTCCCGCCCAACGAAAGTTCCATGTGATTTCATCGGCCGTGAATATAATGGCAAGAGTGTTTTAGGTTTCTAAGGGAGTTTCGTTTATTGTTCATAAAGTTCGTGAAGCTATAACGCAAAAAGGGCGTGGAAAATTGAATCGCGGCATTCTGTTCCACCAAGACAACTCTCCCGCGTACAAGAACTGTGTTTCTATGCTGCTATCCACAATGATGGATTAAAAATTCGCCAGATGTGCCCTCCAGGGACTTTCCTTGTTCCCCATATTAAAAGAACATCTTCGGAGATCTTATTTTTCGACGATGAAGAGGTGATGGCTGCTGTGAACAAATGGTTTGCAGTGCAAGATAAAGAGTTTTTTTATGAAGGCATTCAAGATCTGCATCATTGTTATACGAAGTGTGTTAATCTTTGAAAGAATAAAGAGAAATAAAGTTGGTTCAAATGTCTAAGTCATTTGCTTCTAATCAGGGACAATAAATGATGAACTACTCTCGTAAGTAATATACACTCTGTTTTCAAAAGGGATGTTCGGTTAATTGGATGGTACAACTGCCCAAGCCTGCTGGAGCAATGATTTAATTTGTGGTTTATCTCATAACCCCATGTTAGTGGTCGGGTCATGAATACGTCAGGGTATTTTACGGCGCTGTCAAGAAGGTTCCCCTCAATCGGCTGATTATTTATTACCAAGTTAGGTGGCGTATGGAGTCGTCTGAGAATAAACACTTTTGATTTCATTGATTGTCAGTTTTCACTAACCAGCGGTGTTTGGAGGTTCAGGGCAGTGGCGTAAGTAGGGGCATGCAAGGTATACCGCCGCATAGGGGCCCGAAGCGCCAGAGGTCCTTAGAGGTTCTGCTGAACTAACTTTAAATTAAAGAAGAAAATAGAAACTGATTGTAATTTTTGCCTCTATACAAACATACAGGGTGTATCGGAAATAGGTACAAATATTTGAACCAGTAATAGATTGGCTCAAGTAGAATTCAATAGTACTATTCATTTTCCAAAAATCATTACCTAAGTTTATTTTTTGAATTAAAAAATAAAATAAAATTCTGTTTGAGAACTGCTGATGATACATAGAAAATGCATTTAAGCTGTAGAAGGTTATTACCTAATTGTAAAGTAAATCCAAAGTGGCAAACACGTAGAAACTTGTCTGGCTTGTGATAATAACAACAGACTGAATAAAAACTACTGACCTACCTAATAGTATTGGTTTGTGGCAAGTGATAAGAAATTGTTTTTTACTTCTATCTTACTCTCCTTTGCATAACATGTCTTTGAACTCAAATTTTTGTTATTATCCTGCGGTAAATGTGGAAAATATCGAATGTTACTTCCGCTACTTGGGAAAAGATAGTGATTACTGTTACTGTATATTGATTTACATTTGCTGGTCATATAGAGCGCTGTAATTATTGCATGTGTATATGAATAACATGAGAAGCTGCAAAACAAAGATGTATTATTATACTACGATATAAAATGTTTATTAACATAAAAGTAGACGTGTATGTACAGCTGACAATAAATTATTACACATCATATGATGAAAACTGGTTAATATACAACGATTGCGGTTTTGACATTTTGTGGAAATGGAAATATTATTAATATAATATTACGAATAATTATATTAGTTGGTAGCATTATGAATCTTTTCGACACTGATGCTCTAATTTACAATTATTTGTGAGATCGAGGAAATAATTTTTCGTATGGAATCGTTCTTGTTAACGACTTCATTAAATACATTAAACCGGTTTCAGCTAGTTTTTCAATGGCGGGAGTAGTAGCATCCGTGATCGCATCTGCGTTTTGATTTATCAAGTCATTTGTAATACGCTCTGTAAATAAATAGAACATCGTTGTCATAAAAGCACTTAACAGTTGCTCAATATTACCGAGGTCTTCATTTTCACCAAATATTCCGCCATAATGGTAACTACTCTCTCCAATTTTCATCCTTATTTTAGTTTCGATGGGATTATAAAAGTCGATTCCTTTACTGTTTCGTATATTACCAATTACTTCAAACGTCCCATTGATGTTACCTACAACAAAAATAAAGGATAGGCTTGTATTCACAAAATATATAAATCCGTTAACGCTGTAAAGTTATGTGCTTACCAAAGGTAGCTTCTGATAAACCGTTACTTTTGATAGGAATGTGTAAAAATCTGCCTTCCAGCAGTAAACGTGCATTAAAGGATAGAGAGTCGTATTCTATTTTGCCACTAAACGTCTTAGTTTTTGGGTCGTATCTATAAAATACGTATAAATAATATTGCTTATAGGTTGTCAAGACATGAGCAACAATTTACACAACACAGAAGAATCACTAGAGTGCTTCTGTATATAAAATGTGTACTGATATTAACATAACAAATTGATATATATATATATATATATATATATATATATATATTTATATATACCGTGAGATCGAATAAGCTTGTCCAAAAAAACTACCTTCTAAGTAGTTATCAATGTTTCTTTCTAGTGTGATATTAGCCACACTGCGCAATACGTTTGTTCCGTTGTTTGTTTATGATTGTTCCGTGTGTTTACGTTTCTTAATTTCACTTTATATTCTTGGACGCTGTTATTATTATACAAATAGTATTTTTCAATACTAATTAAGGATTGTTAAACGAAGTTTACAGTAAGTACAGTGTTTCCAATTAATTGAAAACAGTAATAATTGTTTGTAAATTTAAGGTTATGTATTCCGTTGAACACAACAAGTTTATTACTGAATCTTATTTCCGCAATGGCCAACGCAATGAAAATGATGGTGAATGGAAATATTCAGTAAATATGTGTGTAGATGAATTCGTTAATCGTTTCCCCGACGTCGACTTTGATTACGATAATCTGAGCAGGCATGTAAAGCGCATCGTACATCGTTTCCAAAGAACGGGTAGTGTTGATACACAAAAATCTCCTGGAAGACCAACCCTTTTAGCTCAGGACACATTAGAGGATATACAGACACGTATCGAACGCAGCCCTAAAAAACCATTACGACAGTTAGCGCAACAAACAGGTGTGTATTTTGTAAACTATAAATTTTTGCATATCAAATTTATTATAATTTGTAATTGCAGGGTTAAGCTATGGAACGCGTCAAAAGGCAGTAAGACGAAAACTGCATTTATACCCATATAAAATTTCAGTAATGCAAGAATTACTTCGTCCCGATTATGAAAAACGTGTGCAGTTCTGCAATTGGTTTAACCAAAATTTAAATAACGATGAAATGCTGGATTGAAGTTTCTTTTCAGACGAAGCCTGGTTCCATCTCACCGGTTACGTAAATAAACAAAATTACAGGATATGGTCTGCAGAGGCCCCTGGTTTTATGACGCTCGTATTATTGCATTTCCCCCACGGTCACCCGATTTGACACCCCTGCATTATTTTCGTTTTGGGCATTTAAAGAACACGATATATCAGACCCCCATGCACACACTTGAGCAACTGAAGGATGCTATTACTGCCGCTACTGCAAATATAACTGTGCAACAGCTACAAAATGTTTTTAACAGCATGAAAAGAAGAGTAGGGTGCTGTATCAACAATAATGGGGCTCATTTCGAACATGAACTGTAATTACTAATTACTAATTTTGTTAATTTATTTTTTTAAAATTTAATATTCTAATTAGTTAATAAAACAAATAATGTTCTAATT
>JABXWE010057899.1:0-10638 GCA_014611495.1 Limonius californicus
ATATATATATATATATATATATATATATATATATATTTTAATAAATTGTGTAGATTGATATACTGTTTCAGTCTTCCGATGTTTCTTTCTTTTATATACAAGGTATGTCTCAAATAATTTATCAACCGTACTATTATGAGGTCTTTGAACCACTCAGAAAGAGAATTAATCGTGTCCGATCAGAGGTTACTGACACCTGGCTGCTGCATTATGACAACGCTCCCTGTCTTACTGCCATATCTTTGACCATATTTTTGACCAAAAAAGGTATTTCTGTAGGGCCGCAGCCTCCCTGCTCGCCTGATCAGATTCCACCTGAAAGGTCGTCATTTTGGAACTGTAGACAAAAAAAATAGTGACAGACAGTTGAAGCACTGCTCTCGGCAGTGGAAACAACGTCTCCGGGGGTGTGTGGCTTTCCAGGGAAATTACTTTGAAGGAGATAATGTTGGTTTGTAGTTCAGTTGTTACTAAACAAATTATAGCGTCACTCTAATTACTTTTTAGACATATTTCGTAAAACCAATTCTATTTTTTATATAGGTGCATTCCTCTTATTGTTCTCAGAATTTTTTAGTGCAATACTCATTTTTTATTACTTACGCTATGGCAGGAGATAATGATGATTTTAATAAAATTTCATTTCAACTGACTATATTCAAATAGCCACCTCTTGAAGTTAGAATGTGTATTTTAAGGGATGAAATGCGCACGAGGCTCATATAAACATTTAATATAAATTAAAATAACATTTACACAATTTCTCTATTTCAATGGATGAGAATTGCATTTAAAAAAGAAACATGCTATGTAGGTGGTTTTCATAGAACTATTCTGAATAGAATATGAAAAATAACATTAATATATAATAGCATTTTGTATGGGTTTGATAAATATGTATATTTTAAGAAATATTCGTGATGATGGTTGTAAAATAAGTTTTTGATTAGGGCGTAAAAATTAATACATATATTTTCGATGTGAGGGGGTCGAAAGTGCAGATTAAGGGGAGAATGGAGGTGACTGAAAACAATTTTTTTAAGAGAATGCAACGACGACTGTTAAAGTAATTGTTACGGTTTAAGGGTTGCAAACTGCATTTTAGGGGTTAAATTGCCCATAAAGGTTCAATAAAAGCTGAAACGCCCATGATTTAAATATGTTTTTTAATAGGGTGTTATGCAACGATTTAACAAATTTTTGTGCAAAATTTTTAATGTTTAGTATTTTTATGACGTCATATGTAGGCAAGTAAATGAATCGGCGGTACGTAGGCAATTAACACAGTTCGGATTTAATGTAAATCTAAAAGTAGTAAAATAGTGATGGTGAAGCTCCGTAAATTTTGACACAGTTTTGGACTTTGGACGAGTTCTGTTCTCTCATTTTTCTGTAACATGGAGGTATAATTGCCTTTTTTATTTATACAAACCTAAAACACAGGGTGTTGCAAGTATCGCAGGCACAGTGAAGCCTACACCAATCCGAAAAATGCTCCATAACAAAAAATTGGGAGCAAAGGCAGTGGCAAGCCCAAAAACGCTCTGTATGAAAAGGTAGATGAAGAACGAAGGTTTTCTTCCAAGGCCATCTTGAACGTATCCAAAAATGTAATTTCCGATTAAACCTCCGATTCCCAATAGAACCAAGGCTACAGTTGCTGATATGTCTTCATCACAGACTAAGTTCCACTACAACACAATATTGTTAGTAACGTGCGGTAATTCAATATTAATATTGATTTACTTCCATTATAATTGAATTCTTGTGCTGGGAGAGATCGTAAACCCATCCATTTTTGCAAGGAACTTTCTGGGAGGTCGATAAATTGGCGATTTCTTCGAAAAGGGCTTCATAAATGTGCGTGTAGTTTTTATTGTACATTAAACACTGACTGTATGCCCATTTACCGTCCTTTTCTTCGAGAGGAATACTGCGTTGCAAAAAACACATAAAAGAATATGCAGAATTCTTTTAAAATTTAAACGATCTATAACGTCTGGTGTTTTAAATCTTACGGAAAAAGAAATGTGGTAGACATTCCAGCAATGTAAAAAGAATTTTAGATAGAATCTAACGGTTACATAAAGACCTTTAAATGCCCCATTAAACTTGAAACAAACAGCTTGTCTGCTTTGTTTTGTAATCAGGCTATGTAAATTTCCGGGCAGTATTTTGATCACTCAATTAAAAGAAGGTATACTGCCAACGTGAAGCTCCTTGTCAGTTTTTTCACAGCAGTGATGTTTAGTAAGTACTTTATGAGGCAGAACACAATAATGTAAAATAGTAACACAAGGAGCTGTATAGCACCTCGTTTAGATAAGATTGGCATTTGCACGGGAGCTTTGTTGCCTTTGCAAAAACTGAATTATGAATATTTTTCTATTAAAAATAAGTATTTCCTTTCGATTTTATCGCAGAAGTTTCGTATTTTTAGTGTAATTGTTTTTAGAATTGACTGGAGAATTTGTTAATCTATCACACATTTAAAAGAAGATATCTTAATTGTAGAATCTTTATGCTTTGATAAAATTATGAGAATACCGAAAGCCGGTAAGTTGGATATAATTTTATACAGTAAATGTAAATTAGTAAATTAGTAGAAATAATGAAGCAAAAGATGGAAGTAATTACAACAACATGTGAGACAATAATACAGAGGAAACTGCTATAGTAGGGACGCCTGCGAAGGATAGAAGAAAATAGATCACCTCTAAAATGCAGGAAATGGAGACCATATAGAAGAGAAAAAGAGAGAGACCTAGAATAAAATGGGACGACCAAATTAAAATAGCAATGCAGAAAAGGGATTTTGTAGAAGATACCGTCCAAAATAAGAAGGACTGGCGTATAGGATGCGGGAACCGACAAAGATATGCTATATAAAAGAAAGTTATCCGACAAGACCTGAAGATTGCAAATGTGACTTTGCTGAAACGTCGTCCAGACAACCACCCCGGTTCGTCCCAGGACTAAGATGTGGCTACGCGGAAGAATTCCTAGAAGCCAATCACAGCGTATATATACATATATTTAATATATATATATATATATATATATACATATAAATGATACATTTTAACGGCCGTTCGTCTTCGCAAGGACGTGGGAAACCGAAGATGTATTCTGTCTATTAATTTGAAAAGTGAAAGTGTTCACACTTTCCGTGTTTCGGAGCGCACACTAAGCTGTAGGTCCTCTAGCCAGGCATAGGAGAGGAGATCTCATACGAAGAAGAAGATACATTTTTTGTATCTATCAAAAAGAAAATAATATGTGAGATACGAAACAAAGACTAGGTCAACAAACTAAGAATATAGTGAGAAAAAATGCATGGCAATATTAAATAATAACCAACAGTTGAAAAAGACGCGAGTCTTGTGAAGGGTTTACCAAAATCGAATTTGGGTAGTTCATAAATGAGGGGTATTAAAAAATGAAATATTAAAAGAAATAATTAAAACTAGAAATGAAGAAAGTTTGCAAAAAATTAAAAAATATTAGGGGAATAATTCTTAAAATATGGAAATTGCTAAGCTTTTCTTAATGTGCTTTAGAATAGTACATTCTGTAACGAGGTTGGAATGGAAATTCGATGCGAGTGGAATCTTCCAAACGCGAGCCGAAGATGAGCGTGAGGAACCACGAGCATCGAATTTCCATTCCCAACCGAGTAGCAGACTATACTTTCTCCACGACCACAAGATATGTAATAAATACAATAAAATTAATAAGATTCGGAACAAATATTATGACGTTTCAAGTCTGTTAGTCATGGATTCCTAAACTAACTGTTTTTTTTTGTTATACTGATACGGAATATTTATTCCATTACCAGTGATGAAATGAAATACATGAAAAATGTATAAGCCGGAAAGTGTTTTAGAATATTTCTTCCATAATAAGAGTTAGAATGTATTATCAAAATTGATTTCAGAATTGTGAAATTCCGTAGTGGTCGTGGAGAAATCTTAATTTTAAACAGTCTTTAGTAGTCATAGCAGATTAAAAGCTAGATAAATGAAAAAAAGGTGAAAGTTACAAAAATAAAAAAAAGTCTGCCAGGAAGAGACACAGACAAAGAATATAATAATTATATAATACAATACAGTGTAATCGAAAATGATTGAACGTGCGGTTTCATACTAATTGTTCTTGTTAACTTACTACTTAATGTGCTCTTGTATAGTTTCAGTGGCATGTAATGATACTGGTCAAATAGCGCAAAAAATTGGTGGCGTGCTAGTAGATAAAAATGTTCGCACAGCACTTTTTTTTACAAAAGTGATTACCTTCGGAGACTTCGTTTTTGTAAATTACGATTTTTGTTGTGTGTAGATTTTTATTTTACATAAATTAACCTGTACTTAAAAAACACAATTTAATCACAGTTTAAATGAGCAAAATAGGCGCATATTTGATCATGTATCATGTTTAAAAAATGGCTATCAACTGCCTCGGTGTGATTCAGGGCATTCAATATGTAAATGTGTATACACGAATTTCATATACGGCATTTTTAAGATGTCCAAATGTGAAGTAGTCAGAATGTGTTAAGTCGGACGATCGTGGAGGCCAGCGATCTCTGATCATTATTCTGCCATAAAAAATTCATGTTCATACATATGTGGTATCTTTCTTTAAAATAAAACTCTGCAATTTGATTGTTTTATGTAATAAATTGACCATTACGATATTTTACACTTGAAAAAAACTGTTATTACATTAGGATTACAAAAACAGAACCAAGGCACACACGAAACGAGTCAGAGGATATAAGTATACAAAGTGATTTTTTAAAAAGTCAATTGCAGCAAGCCTAGAAAAAAAGCTATTCCGTCTGCAGTCAGCTGTAATGAGCTTTGAAGGACATTTACCTGTATGTCAAACTGTGTGACAATTCAGGTAGTTAAAAATTTTGGCCCAACAAAATGTGAAAATGAACAAGTATTTAGTTGCAACTGATTTGTAATTTATTAAGGTAAGTAAATTACAGGTTTTTCGTCAAGATTTCTTTCTTTCTGTTACAATTTTCATATTGTCAGATTCTAAAGTTTAATATAGACGGGACAATCCCTAGGCTACTGCATATGACTTTTTAAAAAATCACTTTGTATATTAATAAACAACAGGTTGGTCTTTTGTATATCGATTTGGTAATTTTACTACAAAAATGTAAAAGTAAATGATAGTTTTACGGAATATGTGTAATTAAAAGTTAAAGAAGTATAATTTCCTTTATGTTCGTTGTATTTGTTCGGTATTTTAATGTTGTTTGGTTACAAAAATAGAGATAGTATATATTTCTGACATTTTATTTAAATGCAAGTTGTTCTATATTAAATGAAATGCCCTGTGTATTATTGTAGATTGTTACAGTTTGGTTTATCTATTGTCAAGAAGGTTAATTATTTTTGTATTCGGCCAAGTTGCAAAAGAAATGGTAAAAACATTGTATATTGATTACATATTTGATTCTATGATGGCTAACCAAAGCTACGAGGCTTGTTCAACTAAAACCCATCTTTGATCAACTTAGCCTTGAAAACAAATGCAATAATTCAAATGACGTTTGTTAATGTTAGTAGTGTTTGTAAGGAACACATTAATAAGTTTCTGGCGTTTGAATATGATTTTGACTTGCAACTGCAATTTGTGTGCGCTGAGGGTGTGCAGCCATTGCAGATTCATACGCGAATGCAAGCAGTGTATGGAAATGCATGTATTGCGTACCCAACTGTGAAGGACTGGTGCCGAAAATTTAAGAATGGAAAAGAGGGGACTATATATGAGCCGCGACCAGGTGTACGGTGTACTGCATTAACAGAAAACAATATGAAAGTCGTCGAATTTCAATTAGAGAAATTTCAGAAATTGTTGGTGCGAGTGTAGGATCTGTCCATAGTGTTGTTCGTAATCTGGGTTACAGCAAAGTTTGTTCGCAATGGATTCCTTGTCTCTTGTTTAATGAACAAAAATGCTTACCTCTGCAACACCTCACAGACTATAGGCAAAATGGTGATGACTAACTTTTGTCAATAGTTGCTGGTGACGAAACTTGGTGCCACAACTACGAGCCATCCAGTAAGTTATCATCTATGCAGTGGAAACATTCAAGTTTACCACCACCGAAGAAGTTTAAAGCACAACCTTCTGCAGGCAAGGTGATGTTAACATTGTTTTCGACCAGAAAGGACCCTTGTTGATAGAGTTTAAGGAACCTGGAGTAAATGTCAATGCAAATCTATATAATAAAACTTTGAACATGCTTCATCAAGCAATAAGAGGGAAACGTCCAGGAAAACTAAGGTGCTGTAAAGGCTGTTAAGGTTGACAGATTAAGCGACTGACAAAGAAGAAATTGGCTAGCTGTAGTGCTTTACGATATTAAGATGAGGGAAATCCAGAATTGGAGAAAAATTGTAGAAGATATCGGCCAACGGGGAAATATTGCAAACGAGGCTAAAATTTATTAAGGTTTGTAACGCCGGATAAGAAAGTGAGTTTAGTTCAATTAAAACCTCTAACGAGAGAAGCAGAGCAGCAAACACGTTTAGAATGTTTGCTATGAGAGTGGTATTATAGGCTGCCATGGGCTTAAACGGAATTGTGACACATAAACGACGGCATGCCCTAGCGTAGCTCAGAGGAGGAGGGGGGGTTCCTTTTGTGAAATACACCGCGCTTAAATCTGACCAAATTCGGTATAAAGTCGTAATAAGTGGGGGAGCCAACGCGAATATCACTAGATCCGGCACTGCTCAAGCTCCACGTTACTTTGAACGGCCAATCCGAAGGTTGTGCGTGATGGAACTTACCTTTCCACGCAATTGATCCAAATAGAAATGTTAATGACTAGCCCCCTAAACAAAGGGGCGCAACAATCACTCTCAGCTGTTCATACAGGAATCTTCAAATTACTTTTAACAGAGATCAAAATAAAGTAGAGTTGAGTTTAACAAAAGATTTAATTAAATTAAAGTAACGGACAAAATACATGCAAAATAGTTAAAGGATTATAATTTTGTAACGAACAAAGATCAACATTATTAAATAAGACAGTTTGAAACGAACATTCTTAAGATTAAACAAGGTTATGCGCCGGTGAGCCCAAAACAATTAATTCTAAGCTAATAATACCTGGAAAAAAAGATACTGCAAAAAGGCCTTGTACACGCAGTATTTTTTATATCGGTAAAATTCTTCGAATAAAACATAAGAAATATAAACTAGTTACAGAAGATTACACAATGAACGGGGTGCGTTTCAGGCGGCCGAAAAATTGACCCTTCAGGGGGGTGTAAAGCTTGAGTCAGTGCCTGGGTGTAGTGGTGGAGTTTTGTACAGTTGCTTCTCTCGAAACTGCTTGCTTGTGGCAGATTTTTCAATATTGCGTCATACGACGAAATTTCCCCAATCGGTACTTTAAACGATATTTTCGGAATTTTGGAGTATTCGAATATTCCTTTTTTTTCGGACGTAGCGAGAATGGAACCGCAGAAAGCGAAAGTAATTTCGTATTGGTAAATTACACTGATTCGGATATCCGGGGGTAATTTTAAATCTGCGTAACACTTAGGTCGAGAGCTAGAGCCTGACTTATGTCTTTTCCCCGCACGCAACAGTCCGTAGGCTTGGGCTGAAGCTACGTTTGCAAAAAGCTAAATCAACGTCGCGCATTCAGGGTGCGAACAAGGCGTAGTAATGTAATGGTATCATTGATCAAATCAATTAAAACGATTTCGTTAGTAAAATTATGTATACTGTGTGTTTCTAAAATGAGGCTGATATTTTTGATAGTTGCTTTTATAATTCCAACTGACAAATGAAACAGATAACGCTAACAATCGCTGGGTGCAGGTAGTGTTGACTAAAAATGTATCCGAAATGATGTCTTTTAGATTATACTTTGTTTGTTTAAGCATAGTGCTGATATTAACATCATATCGACAAGGTGGCAAAGTTCAAGTTTCGGTAAATAGACAATACGTAAGTAAATTCTATGAGCTTACAAATTCTTAAATTAATTGATAAAACACATCGCATTAGTGCAATTGAATTGTTGATTATGATTATTTATTTTTGTTATCTTGTGAGAATCGAGGGAAGGAAGTTGTTGCTGGGAGTTACCTTATATTCTTAACAAGTTCCGGGTCCAAATGTTCTAACTCAGGTATTCTGCACCAATGATCCGTATAGGACGCCATAAACAATTGGTTGTAAGCGTGAAAGCCGCAAGGAAAGACACCTGGAATTAAAATAAACCACAGGACGAGCTTCTGGTATCTATCGAATTCGCCGATGTCCGAGAGGATGCCATCCAGATCCATTTAAATTAATGTTGCTGATATCAATGGGCACGATCAGATTACTTCACCAGATAGGTAAGGCAGAATCAAGTTCAACGCGGACTAAACGCAACTAATTTATCTTGCTGCAATCATGACATAATTTGATTAACTGAATTAATTGGCCCAATGATTGTTCCGACGTTCTTTTTAGCGGCATGAAGGATGTAGCGGATGGATGTGTTGGACATTGGTTTTTGAATTTAATTGAATAATAAGTAGGTATGTTTTTCTTCTGGTTCCAACATTTAAATATGGTGCGTGGTTTATTGGATTATATTAATTAGTAGTTTTAATTGATCTTTTATAATCTTTTTGTGGCGTTGTTTAAATATTTTTTTCTAAAGCAGGTTGAAGAAGCTAAGAACATTGTTTGGACTCTATATGCATTTGATTATTAATTTAAAACCTGATGGTTTGGGATGGAAAGATTAATTTCATGCTAGTTGTGCGTAAATTGAAAGCTGATGTTCTCTATTCTTGTAGACTTGGGGACCCATTGTTGTCTGTTAATGCGTTTTGAAGCAAAAACCGTAGGTGCAACAAAGGAACTGAGTCACTATTAAGGTATTATTGGGTGTTGCTGTCAGGTATCGAGTTTGTGCATTCAACAGGTAGATATTTTATTCTTATGCATTATACATGCAGCTTGACTAGTATAGCAATATACTGATCTACAAAGAGAAGCCTAGGCGAACGATTCTAGAGCGGAACATATACAGTGTGTTGATAAAGTACGGAACAAATTTGAAATTGAATTACAAAGTTCTGAAAAACAAATCCTCGGTCACAAACTTGATTTAATTTATTGAGCATGTTTTAAGGCTATGGTTAATTTGTGAGGTTATTTGTAACTATAAGATCGGTTAAATGCCCAGTTCATTTTGGTGGATTTTATAGTTTGCTAATTAATCTTTTTGCAACTACATGAAATTTTTAGTATTTTTTAGATAACTTAATAAATTTGGTTACAACAACCTGCATGATTTTCTTGGAATTAAAACAAAACCAATCGAACTCGTAGGCTACCCTCCACGCTTTGTGTGGTAACTTTTTTTAACCTTCTGATAACCATGTCGTATATAAAATATATATGACGAGATGGCATATTAAGTTTCCCCAAAGAGAAAATTTTTATGCACTTAATATGCCAAGTAGAACTAATTCCACTGATACAAAACGTCTAATAAATTGCAAAATGAACTTGCACTCATTTTTACGTGGTCCAAAAATCGAATTCTCTTTTTACGTAACTTGTTATGATTTAATCAATAAAATCTCAATTTGATTGAATTTTAAGAGATAGGTAGTATCCTACTTATTTTTTTAAGCAAATTATAATTTGGAACAAAAAATCATATACAGACAAATATTTATTAATTATTAATGTATAGGGAACCCTTTAGGGAAATCCCATTTCATTTTTCCTATTTATAGGGAATACTCTTCATTTATAGGGAATTTCCCTTCGATATGGAATAGTTTTTGTGTTTCTTTTGATATAAATTTAGAGTTATTTTGGTGTTCAATAGAAAAAAAATCGAATAACACTTATAATTTTCGGAGTGTGTAAAGTAATCTATTTTCTATATAAAAGGGATCGTCTTTTATACGGATTTTTAGTGAATGTATTGCCACGGGCTTAAACGGAATTCTGATACATAAACGATGGTATCCCCTAGCGTAGTTCAGAGGAGGAAGGCGCGTTCCTTTTGTAAAATCCACCGCGCTTAAATCTGATCAGATTCGGAATAAAGCCCTAATAAGTGAGGGCACCAACGGAAATATTACTAGATCCGGCACTGCTCAAGCTCCACGTTGGTTTGAACGCAATTTGTTAATAATAAAGAAAGAGTGAATTTACTAGCCCCGTAAGCAAAGGGGCGCAATAATCACTCTCAGTTGTCCTTACAGGAATTTTCACATTATTTTTAAAAAGATCAAAATAAAATAGAGTTGAAGTTAACAAGGCATTTAATTAAATTAGAGAAGCGGGCAAAGTACACGCAAAATGGTTAAATGATTATAATTTGGTAACGAACGAAGATCAATATAAACCAAACACATTTTGAAACAAACAACCTTAATATTAAACAAGGGGTCATACACAGGTGAACCCAAAATAATTAAATCTAAGTTAATAATACCTGAAAAGAAAAGATACTGGAAAAAGGCTATCTACATTGTACACGCAGTATTATTTTCTTATATCTCTATAGTTCTTCGAATAAAACATACAAAATAGAAACCGATTTCATAGGATTGCACAATGAACGGCGTCGTATTA
>JABXWE010057903.1:0-12641 GCA_014611495.1 Limonius californicus
TTACACTTCTGTGATGATAAACGTAAATTGGATATACTCGAGGCCTTTCAAATTCACAAACACACTTTAACAAACACACCTTTAATGAATGAGCAAATTGAGCTCATAAATTCCCCGCTATTGGAAGTTTTGGAATAGAAGACCTGAGCCAAGCCCAAAACCAAGATCCAGTGTGCTGTTACCCAAGCAACTACAAATGTTTACTTCATTAAATGCTCTTGATAATGACATATTGTATGTCGAAATACGTATAAAGCTAAAATAAAAATAAATACCTGTTGAAATTGCCTTTTATTATTATTAATATATAATATATGTACATATGTATATAGTGTGTTGTAAGCGGGGTAATAACGAGCGGACTGTGTATGTCATCAGCGGTACCAACTGTAAAGTAACAATCGCAGCATGTTTTAATTTTTTTTTCAGTAGCATAGTATAGTATAGTAATATTTTTCCGTTTAATAACTTTATAAGATGGCAAATAAAATACAGGTTATTATTAATGCTTGTGTTTATTTTTGGTTGTAACAGTTAAACTCCATGAATATTTATAGCTTAGGAAAGGTAATTTAGATAATGTTTATCATTTTGGTATTAGCATCAATATGCATGTACAATTTCTCATGTTTTAGAATATTAAAGACGAGAAGGCAAACCTCCAGCAGCAATTATGGTTTCCCCTGTAATGTAATTTGCATCATTAGATGCAAGAAAAGCTACTACGCCAGAAATGTCCTCTGGCATTCCAAATCTGAAAAAATAACATGCAGTTAGCCAGTTTGAATCATATAACTTATATCATTATAAAATATTTTTTTACCTGTGCATTGGGATCGATAACAAAGCTTGCTCATGAATTGATTGTTCTTGGGTTAACTGTAATAAAAAATACCAGATATTAAAAGCTAATAAGAACGTTTCATATCAATAATATATAACATATACTAATTTGTGCAAGAGTGCATATACAGGGTATTTCTAAATTCACGTCCATACTTTCAAGGATGATATAGATATATAAGGGGAGAAAGTGGATATGTTGAGATACGCAGACGACATCGCATTACTAGCAGAAAATGAGGAAGACCGGGAAAGAGCACTGAATGAAATGGAAAGGCGGATACAGCATGAGAATAAACAAACTAAAGACAAAAGTTATGGTGTACGGAAAATCTGTACAAGGAATCACACAAATAAGATTCAATAACTATACTATTGAAGAGGTCAATGAGTTCTGTTATCTCGGTAGTAAAATTATTAAAGATGGGACTAGTAGAAATGAAATTGTCAGCAGAAAATAACGGCAAAAAAAGTAATCTATACGATAAAATAACTTCTGACTTCAACAAAGATATGGCTAGAAAGAAGGAAACAGCTTGTGAAAAGATACGTGTGTAGTTCTCTATAGGGATTTGAAACATGGACTGCGTCAACGACTCAAATGAAAAAATGGAAGTTCTTGATATAAGGTGTTGGAGGATGATGATGAAGGTAAGATGGATGGTTAGAAAGAACGGAACAGTTTGTGAAAACATACGTGTGGAGTATTGTTCTATACGGATGTGAAACATGGACGGTGTAAACGGTCGAAATGAAAGTATTGGAAGCTTATGAAATGTGGTGTTGTAGGAGGATCATGAAGGTAAGATAGAGGTTAGAGGATCTACTCAAGAGGTAATGAGAAGATCACAAGAAGAACAAAGTCTTTGGAAAAGTATAAAGAAGAGATGTGATCAACTGACACGAGGGTATGATGCAGACAATAATTGAAGGAAGAATCGAGGGACGTAATTCTAGGAGAAGACCGGGATTGCAGTATATGGCACAAATAATCAATGGTGGGGGATTCCATAGCTACATAGAACTAAAAAGACTAGCCATGAGAAGAAAAGAATGGAGCGCTGCAACAAACCAATCAGCGGACTGAAAACCAGATGAGAGAGAAAGAGAGATACATTAAAATACCTAAACCCTTGTGAAGCCATAATTATGTACGATTTCATTCCGAGGTTATGGTAACAACAAATAGCAAATTACTTGGTTAAAATGACATTATTTTTCTATAGGCAGAATTTTTATATGGAATTTGTTTCAATAAAATAAACATTTTTTAAATGACGAGATACATTATTCTTTTATAGAATTAATGTGTTTGTAATGTTTTCTTTCACGTTTGGTATGTAAACAAGTATTTTGACTATAAAGAAAGTTAATAGACTGACTGTTAGATTAGAAGACAAGCAATAGTTGCTTTCTTTGCTAGTCTATGTGAAATTAATTTATAAATTAATAAGCTATGTTCAAATTTTTTCCTTCTAGTGTTTTGACTTTGGATCGGGTTTAAATTAAAATTAATATCAGCTAATTATTGGCTTTAGTAAATATTTTAAGACCCCAAGAATCGAAATCTGGATGCCACCGATGCAGCGTTTAGTAATCTGGTGCTGCAATCCACTACACAGAATTCCCCAACATTGCTTTGGCAATCGTGAGGTTTTAATACCTTTCTCTAATATGTTTATTATTTGGATTCGATGTTAAACGGTAATTTTCCCGTGCCTCTACTTTGGCGCCGAGGAGAACCACGTGCCATAGAAGACTTAAGAGTTAAGACTATTAACACTATTAAAAATACTTACAAATTGTGCAAAGTTTGTATTGATCAGGCCCGGAGCCACGCAATTAACTGTAATATTTTCATAGGCAAGTTCTACCGCAGCAGATTTTGTCAAACCCAATAGAGCTGTTTTGCTTACAGCGTAAGCTCCTAGAAGCTGCAATGTAACGAAAATTGAGTTATTGCATTACTAAAATCTTTATAAACTTACGTTGGCTGGTTGGAATGCCACTATAGAGGCTATAAAAATAATTCTGCCGCCGCCTCGTTTTCTAATAAGTGGTAAGGCCTCTTTTGCTAGTAGGAATGAAGCCTTCACGTTAACTTCAAAGAGTTTGTCCCATGCTGATTCAGTGCACTAAAATTAATTGTGGTTTGAATAATCAGTAATTGAGAAATTTTAAACTTACACTTAAAACAGGACCTGCCCTTGGGTTTACTGCTGCATTTGATACTAAAATGTCGAGTCCTCCTAGTTTTTCTGCCTGTAGTGAAAGGAGAAATATTGTTAATTTAGACAATTATTAGAACGTGTGCTTAAGCTTCATTTGAATTAAAGCCGTATTTTAATTGCTGCTCTTAAGCCGATTACTAATTTATCATTTTCAAAGGTTAATTTTTGGGAGGTCACTTTTGCGATGCTTCCGAAAGGAACGCTTGACATGTGTGTTTAGTCTTCAGTGCTGACCGAAAACAGTTCTTAGAATTCTTCGTTTGCAGAATGGCCCGGAAGTTCCACATGCAATATTTTGTTCTAGAATTATTGCGACATATTTCGTCATATAGCGTAATACGTTCAGCCGCTGGATACTTTCGTTCGCTTTGCTAGTCAAGTCTATTTAACACCTTCGCTCTACCCGGTTGCTCATTAACATTGCAGCGCCGATATCAACACAAGGCAAAAGTGAGCGCTAGCTTCTGAGGGTGAACGCACGTGATGTTGTGGAGATTGAGTTTTATGGCAGCGCCTCTGCTAAATTAATACATCCCGTTGTTTTCTTGCCTTGGGCAAAAGAATCTTCGACTTGGGTCGGATTAAAAATATTAGCAGAGTGTTAGCTTTTTGTAAAGACAATTCAGTGAAGTTGTTTTCTCGACTTGTGTCGGATCAAAGGCTGCCCCTTGAATTTCTCCACTAAGCCGTTGCAAGTGATAATCCCGTACAGCGGCGGAGATTTTGGCTCCTGAAGTTCCCGTCGTTTTCTTTTCTCTTCGAAGAAAGTCTCGGCCCGTAACATTGTCTCCATCGGGATCCAATCTTCAGACGTGCCTGCAATTTTTTTCCTGTTTTTTCAGGACCGAAAAACACCCCAAATTGTGCCTGCCTCTCTCTCTACTCCCTACCGGAGAAAACCAAGGTAGAACAAATTGTTGATTGTGTTGTGAACACTTGTTCCGGGATTCATTTATTGGCTTACGATGCTAAACTCCTTTTCTTGATGAAACGCAAAGCGATTTTCAGACGCCAGTTGCCAGTATTTGCTACTTGTAAAGTGTAATTGTATATTATAATTTCTGTAAACTCGAACGTCACTGGCTGTGCAAATCTGTGTGGTTAGTAAAGTAGATACCGCAAGCCAGGGGTCTTTTGTTTGGACGTTCCAACTACCATTGTGTTAAACCATAATTATTACCATTATGAATGTATTTTTTTTTTGTATTGTGTCACCAATCTTAAACAATAGAGCTATTTTTGTCTTAAAATTCACCATATCTTTTATTTCTGTGTATTTTTATTGTGTGCATGAACTTTGCTAAGTTTTATATACAAGAGGAGGCACAATAAAGGTGAGTTCGATTCCCGTAAGCTGCTGGCTTCTCGGCCTTTCACGAGAATTTGCAATCAGCTGTGATTTGGAAGGTGGCGCCCACTAATTTTGACCTACTCTGTACACAACTACGTTCGATTTCCCTCCCGTACGCGTTTCTCGTGAACCATCCCTACTCCTCTGAGTTAAGCCGAAGGCCTTTTCCATCTTTCCTGTTGCGGGTCGACGAAAAAGCTCGTTTGGTCCGTAATAAGGTAGATTTTAAGTCACCTATCTAAGTGGTGATCGTTGAACATTGAATACTGTTTGGCCAATATTCGCATTTGTACGCTACGCTACTTCCACTAATACAGGTTGACTGCCAGTTTTAGGTACTTTTCGAGGCACCAACGTGTTAGCGTAGATTTTAGGTCACCCATCCAAGTGGTGATCGTTGTTTAACACTGAATACTGTTTGAAAAATATTAGCATTCGTGCGCTACGCTACTCCCACTAATCCAGGTTGATTGACGGTTTTTAGGTACTCACCGAGACACCAGATTAACAGCGTGTTAGCGTAAACTTTAGGTCACCCATTCGAGTGGTGATCGTGCGGATCATTGCGTAACTATGAATACTGTTTGAACAATATTCGCATTTTTACGGTATGCTGCTCCCAATTCCCTATTCATATGACTACAATATTCAAAAGAACACCCACTATAATTATTATATACAGCTATTCATAGAAAACGTCTAGTTTTTTAGGCTGGGACAAAATATTGTTTTAATGTGAGTAAAAGAAATAATACGTCAAATACAATTAAGGAAAACTTAAATAAATAAATGTATTTAGTAATACTTGCAACAGGTTATTTTGTTATTTATTCTGCTTATCAATAACAGTTGAAATAAGTAAGAGCACACTTGAACGACATGGAGATATGATACAGTGTGCATTCTTTATTTAATAAAGATAAATTTTGTATGAAGGCATTCAAGTAAAGTTACGTAATTATTTTACCTCTTCAAAAACTTTCTTCCGTTCGTCAGCATTGGCAACGTGGCAAACCAAACCAGTCACATGCAACCCTTCTGAAGCCAGTTTTGCGACTGCTACATCAACATTTTTTTGGTTGCGGCTGCTTATGATCACTTTAGCGCCTTCTTGGGCAAACCTTCTGGCAATGGCAAATCCTACCCTATAATGTTCGTGAAATTATTAATCGATTAGAAATGTTCATTCAAAGGGAAAAAAAAGACACTTGGTGATGTTTTTGAGAATTGTATGATAGGCTAATATTAATTTGCGGCATAAAATATAAATTTTGCAAATGAAATACAAAAACTGGTTCCTTCATTCTGTTATATTTTCCAATAATACAAACTTACCCATCTGTAGAAGCAGTTACAACTGCAATTTTTCCTTCCAAGCGTTTCATATTTTTTGAGAAGTACGCACCTGGGCCTTTCAGTGCTATTTGTACAGCAGATAATGTAGAACTGACAGTTATTTAATTTTTAGTGAACGAATTGATTGGTTAACCCAATAAACCTCTCAACTTTATCTTCGTTATCTAGACCTCCTTCAAAGATATTGATGTAGACATACAATTATATTCATGAATTTAAAATCAAGATTATAATTAATATCCTGGAATGGAAGATTTGGGAATGAGCAAGTTGTCAGCACGGTGGATTATTCCCAGGCTGCTCACTCCTGAACAAAAATTTTGAATAAATTTGCGAGGATAATTTGGCGGATTTATCCCAAGACTTCTTTTTAAAATTGTAACTGGGGATGAGACATGGGTGCACCACTGGGACCAACTGACGAAACAAAGAGTCCATGCAATGGCTTCATAAGGGCTCTCCACCACCCAAGAAGGCGAAAACGCAATTGTCAGCGGGAAAAATGATGGCCACAGTTTTTCGGGATGCTGAACGGACTTTATGGGTTGAGTATATGTCAGAAGAGTCTACAATAACATGGAATGTCTACAAAGAAACAATAATCAATTTGAAAGCTGCTGTTTGAGAGACCTCACAATTTTGCCCAGAAAATTGTGCTTTTGCACAACAACTGCAGGATGCATAAAGCATGAATCGTTGTTACGGGCCAAAAGAGTTTTTTCGTCGACCCGCAACAGCTGATAGGTGGAAAAAGACCTACAGCTTAGCTCAGAGAAGTAGTGGTGGTTCACGGAAACCGCTTACGGGAGGAAAATATTCCTAATTGTGTAGAGGGTAGGTCAAAATTAACGGGCGCCACCTTCCAAATCGCAGCAGATTACCAGTTCTCTTGGAAGGCCGAGAAGCCAGCAGCTTACGGGAATCTGACTCACCTTTATTGCGCCACATCCTACATGTAAATCTTGCAAACTTCATGTACACAAAGATCAAAATACACAAAATAAACGATGTGGTAAATTTCAAGACAAATATAATTCAACTTCTTTTAGTTTACTGACATGATACAAAAATCATAACGATTACATGGAAAATGGTAATATGTATGGTTCAATAATACAAGATTTTGCTGGAATGTTCGAACTGAAAAAGGCTCGCCGTCAGTGGCTTGCGATATTTAATTTCTTAGAGCAGATCTATGCAGTCAGTGACGTCGGAGTTTATAATTTAATACACTTTATGAATACCCCTTACTTAACTAAAAGATGAAAGAACAACTGGCGACTGAAGGTCGCTTTGCGTCGTACATAAAAAAAGGTTCATCACTTGAAGCTTAAAGGTTAACACGAAAAAAATGTTCACCACACAATTAGAATTTCTCCTACCTTAATGTTGTTTGGTAGCGAGCAGAGAGAGGCACAACTGTGGTGCTCCTAAGACCTTCGGGAAGCGGGAAAAATTCGCTGGTACGGCCCTGGAGATGGGATCGCTTCTGACAAGGTTTTTCGACGTCGAGAGAGAAGAGGCGGGAATTTCAGATGACAATATCTCCGCCTCTGGACGGGAGGATCACTTAAGACAGCTCGAAGAACAAAACTTCCAGGGGTTTGATCGCTTTATCCGACACAGTCGAGAAAACAATTTCACTGAATTGTTTTTGGCACAAAGCTAACACTCTGCTAATGTTTTTAATCCGCCGCAGTCGAGATTCTTTTGCCTAACGCAAAAATACGAAACGATAACTCAATTAGCAGAAGAACTCCGATACAAAACCCGGTATCCAAATAAAAACACGTCAGTTCACTCCCAAAGCCTAGCGTCCACTGAATTCCCCTCGCCGCAAAACATTCACCCAAGCCTAATTTCGTTATAGAATAAATTCTTACACGTGCGATTACCGAGAAATATAAAATTTCTAAGGCCATGCTGCTGACAAAAGGGGTCTAAGAATTCCTTTTGGTCGGCGTCAACAGACTAAATAAACATGTCAAGCGTTTGACTAAGTTTCGAAAGTATCCTTCCATAAATTTTTGAAAATAATGTAAATTGTAATCAACATAAGAACGGCAATTAAAATATAATTTTAATTCTTATGAAGCGGCAAAACTTAACGAACATAACATCGTTAAAGAAGCAATTGATGAATGCAGCTTTGAGGAATTACAATCCACCGTACAGTCCCGACCTCGCCCCCTGTGACTATTATCTCTTTCCAAACCTCAAAAAACACTTGAGAGGGCGTCGCCTTTTATCGAATGAGGTCTTGAAAAGCTCTGTGGAGTCGTATTTTGCAGAGTTATCAAAAGAATTTTTTCGGAGGCATAGCGTTATTAGAAAAACGTTGGAATAAGTGTGTAAGCGTTAATGGTTCTTATGTTGAAAAATAAAATTTTGTTTGTTCTCTAACTTGTTTCCTTCATACTTAGGTAGATAACATAAAAAAAAACTCCCCTCGTATTAAGAATTATCTTTATTGGTAAATTAATAACATCTAATAGTTTCTTTTTTTTTGAGGTTTAGTAAATGTATGGATGTATTTGTGTAGTAATTAATAAAAATCAGATTTTGTATCTTTCCGAGTTTTAGTTTACTTAAACGACTATAATTTAAAGTGCATATTTTCGGTATTTTACGTGCATATTTGCATGCACACATTCCAAATTTTAAGTGTATATTTATTTGAAGTCCGACGATAAATATTGTCAGCAAAGCGATAACGACATACGTAGGTACCTATATAATGCAACAAAAAGGAAGTTCAAAATCGCCGTTGAACTACTCGGATCGAAAATATACACTGTGTCTATAAAGTAACCCCCCCCCCAACTAATTTTTGAACGAGTTGATATTTTACCACAATATTTGGTGTGCTTTAATGAGAAATTAAATATTATTTTTTAGCCCATGATTATGTTGGATTCCTTGTCTTAACAAGAACATTAAATACAAAAGTCGATGAGTGAGCTAGACGTAATAAATATTGTGTATGAATGGGTTGACTGTTTACGTTATTCTTTCTCAGAAGGGAAACATGATATACGGCAAAGCACCCAAATACTGTAAACCAATTTTAATTTCGTTCTTCTAGTTTTTAGTTCAGTCTTTGTCCTACTCTGACTGCGATTACCACGCATTGCTATTAAATAAAGAATAATTCTATTTGGTTATAGCAATTTTGTGTTTTATTTCACCTGTCCATTTCCAACAGGTTATGGGCCCAGGTTACGCGAAATGACATAAACCACTAAAAACTATTATTTTCAAGTGAAAAGTGAAATAAAACGTGAAGTTCCTCTTAGTGCATAAAACAAAACTACGTGTTCCGATTAAGTAGTGCAAATAGTGCAAAACCCTACACAGAATGGAATTGAAACACAATAAAAGGAACATTAAACCCTTTAATGGCGATCGATACAGTGTTTGGAAATTTCGAATTAAAGCGTTGTTGGCTGAATTAAATGTTCTAACTGTGGTTGATGAAGAACCACCGGAAATGCAAGAAGCCGAAGACTTAGATGTATGGATGCAGCAAGAAAGAACGGCAAAAAGTGTAATTGTCGAATACCTAAGTGATGCATTTCTTGGATTTGCAAAGGACAATGCTACTGCAAGAGAAATCATAAAAGGTCTTGATTTGATTTACGAAAGAAAAAGTTTAGCAACACAATTAGCTTTGAGAAAAAGGTTATTAAGTCTCAAGTTACAAGGTGACACTACGCTTATAGCACATTTTACTAGATTTGAGGATTTGATAGCTGAACTAATTGCAGCTGGAGCTAAACTAGATGAGACAGACAAAGTATCTCATCTTTTATTAACAATGCCCACGACTTATGACGGGGTAATAACTGCTTTGGAAACCTTAACTGAAGACAATCTCACTTTAAGTTTTGTTAAAACACGATTGTTAGACCAAGAAGTTAAGTTAAATAATGACAGTTGCAATACCAGTGCAAAAGTTTTGCAAGCTGAAAGTGCTGGCCCAAGTAACAACAGAGTTCAACAAAGGTCAAACAAAAGAAATGTTAAAAGGTTCTACAATAACAATAGACAAACAAAACCGTATCGACATACACGGGTGAATAATAATTCAAATTATCAACACAACATCAAAGGATATAAAACTAAGTGTGAACATTGCGGTCGAACCAATCACTCCAAACAAAATTGTTATTATTACAAGAGAATGAAGAAGACCCACGAAGAAAACGATCGCAACAGGACGATTCAAACAATTCAGACTAGTGACAAAGAATGTTTTGCGTTTATGGTTGGCGCTGGAATAAATTCAAGCTCTTGCTCTCCAAGTGATCTAATTTTTATATTGGATTCTGGTGCCACTGATCACCTGATAAATGATGCTGAAGTTTATTCCTCTTTTGTTGATTTGAAGACACCAATGAAAATCTCAGTCGCAAAAAACGGTACATCAATAGAAGCAACAAAAATAGGAACCATCAATGTGGTCACGAATTTAGGGGTGACAGGAGTACTAGAAGACGTATTATATGCCGCTGATGTTACCTACAATTTATTATCTGTCAAACGAATGCAGGAAGCTGGAATGACAGTTATTTTTAATCCAGCCGGCGGAGTTAGCGTAAGGAAGGCAAATAAAGTAATAATGACTGGTAAGTCTCTAATGAATAACTTGATTAAAATAAAATTTGCATATAACAAACATAAGGCTACTTATCAAACTATTAATAGTCAAGCAAATGTCAATATACAAACCTCATTAGAGGATTACAAAATGTGGCATAATCGTTTAGGTCATATTAGCAAGCATAAATTCTTACACATGAAAAAGTATCAAATGATGGATGATATAAACAAGCTTAAACAAATTAATGTAACTGATGAAATTTGTGAAACTTGTATTTTTGCTAAACAAACTAGACTTCCTTTTGGAAAAGCCAAAATAAAAAATCATGTTAACAGGCCATTGTTCAGCATCCATTCTGATGTGTGCGGGCAAATAAGTCCACCTACAATGGATAATAAAAATTATTTTACCACTTTTATTGATGAATTTACACATTATTCTGTTACGTATCTGCTAACCTATAAATCTGAAGTATTCACTGTTTTTAAAGACTTTGTCGCCAAAAGTGAAAATCATTTTAATCTAAAAATCGTCAATCTATATTGTGATAATGGCGGTGAATATTTATCGAATGAATTCAGAAGCTTTTGTGTGAAAAAGGGCATTAGCTATCATTTAACTATTCCATATACTCCACAATTAAATGGTGTAGCCGAACGCATGAACAGGTCATTAACAGAAAAGGCCCGTGCGATGGTTAAGTGTGCAGAATTAAGTAAAGATTTTTGGGGTGAAGCTGTATTAACAGCCACCTACTTAATTAATTTAACTCCTACTAAAGCACTCAAACAAAATAAAACACCATATGAACTGTGGCATAATAAAAAGCCCAGATTGAACCATTTAAAAGTTTTTGGCTCAACAGCCTATGTTCATAATAAAATTAGGAAAAGTAAACTTGACGATAAGTCATTCAAAGGAATCCTAATTGGTTATGAACCAAATGGTTATAAAATATGGAATGTGGAGACAGAGAGGTCCATTGTAGCCCGAGATGTTATTTTTGACGAAAACACTTTTAAAATAACTCGACCTTTAAAATCAGAAAACGAAACTCATGAACATTTAACATGTAAAATTCCTAAAACGAATTTAGAATCAATACCTAATAACAATACTGAAAATCTAAAATCAGATAAATTAGTGCATGATTCTACTTTGGAAATAGTTGAAGATAGCCATAAATCAAAAGCAATAACAGAGGTGAGAAGAAGTGACAGAATTACAAATCTGCAACCTGTATACTATAATGAAGATAACATTGCAAATTATTTAATAAGCGGTGAATCATTAGTATGCACCATTCCACAATCTTATCATGAAATAAGAAACCGTGATGATACGTTGCAGTGGGAGCTTGCAATAAAAGAAGAAATTAAATCTCTTTTGACCAATAATACCTGGACATTAGTTGAACGCCCAAGTAATACAAACATCGTTGATTGTAAATGGGTGTTTACAATTAAAAACGATGAATTTGGAAATTTAGTCAAATACAAAGCGCGTCTAGTAGCCAGAGGTTTTAGTCAGGAATATTTACTAGATTATAATGAAACTTTTGCACCAGTTGCCAGAATCTCGAGCTTTCGTTTTATTTTAGCTCTTGCAAATCAGTATAATTTATTAGTACATCATATGGATGTCAAAACTGCTTTTCTAAATGGCAACTTAAAAGAAGAAATCTATATGAACGTCCCTGACGGGGTCAAATGCAAAAACAATCAAATATGCAAGTTAAATAAAGCCTTATACGGGCTGAAGCAAGCTTCCAGGTGCTGGTTTGAGTTGTTTGATCAAACTTTAAAGAACAGAGGTTTTAATAACTCTTCTGTTGATTCTTGTATATATATTTTAGACAAAGGTGATATTTGCAAAAACATCTATATTGTACTGTATGTAGATGATTTATTAATTGCCACTGCAAACAATATTAGCCTTGCAGCTGTAAAGCAATATCTGATGAGGCAATTTCAAATGGTAGACTTAAAAGAAATTAAACTGTTTTTAGGTATAAAAATTGAACGATCAAAAGATACAATAACTTTAGATCAAAGTTCTTATTTGAAAACAGTTTTAAATAAATTCAAAATGCAGGATTGTAAACCTGTAAATTCACCTCTAAATATAAAATTAGACTATAAAGCTCTAAATTCCGATGTAACAACGTGCGTTGCACCATGTCGCAATCTAATCGGATGTTTGATGTATGCAATGCTATGTACAAGGCCCGATCTTAGTATAGCTATAAACATCCTCA
>JABXWE010057905.1:0-11495 GCA_014611495.1 Limonius californicus
ACTTTTAGAAATAAGGGAGAAGTGACATAGCAGGCTGTTCAAATCTGAGGTAAAGGTAAACTAAGCCATACATGGGTGTACCTACTAATATTAAAGAAATTTGGGTTTAACACGTAATGATTAATTTGACTGCATCTAGGACTATACAGAAACACCTAAGGCTACTATCCGATTCCTATAAAAAAATTCAGGATTTTGGTAGCACCTTCCTTTATTGCTATGATAGTAGAGCTTAATATTATATACCCTTTCAATTTATTATTATAATTGTGGAAAGTGGAACACTTTTGCAATTTCTAATGTTGCATTTTTTATCCGCCATTATTTTCTACTTATGCTAACATAATTTTCTCGGAGCGGCTTCTCTTTTTTTTTCACTCCGTAATATGTTCGAGCTTGATGCGTTGCTGTACTTATTTAAGTTCTATAGCAATATTATCCGGTTTTTCAACATTATCAGCTTGACGTACGACTGTCTGATTATTAATTTTAGGTGGTCAGATGAGTCTAAAATAGTACACTTCCTAGCAACTAGTTAGTTCTTCATATTCTGTCTTCTATATAAACTAATAGATAGTTTATTCTATCAATTTAAAGCGAGTGTTTCCATCTTCTTGTTGGTCGACGTCGTGACTTTTTTCTTACTACCGATTTATCCCTAACTATGCGTAATGTTCGGGTTTTTACATTCTGAACTATTCAAAAATGAATAGGGATATTGAAGTGTAAGACACTTAAAGGCAACACTAATTTGCATTTATAATAAAAAACTAACAAAAAAACAAAATGTAACGTCTTTTTACTAATGAACATTAAAATAACAACAAAGGTGCGTCTAAAGATGAAATTTAACAATATTATAATGAAAATCGTTATTGTTTCCTTTCATTTAATTTAAATTTATTAAATTCTAATACCACGTGGCACCTCCTCCGGCAGTAATAACTGCTCTGCACCTTGCTAGCATACTGTCAATGCAATTGAGACAACAAAGGTGCGTTTAAGGAAGAAATTTAACAATATTATAATGAAAATCGTTATTATCTCCTTCCATTTAATTTAATTTATTATTATTATTATCTTGCATTAATTACCAAAAGTCGATCCTCACGAGATGTTGTGATGGGGAAAGATCCAATTCCAGGCAATGCCCAATACACTCTGAGTTGTTCCGAACATATCATCAATGTCGACCTGGGGATCCCCTCTTTGGTGCATAGCAACAGTTAAATATCATTATTCTATTGTGGAATGGATTCTCTGCATTGTTGTTTATTATTAAGAACATAAATGTAACACACGAATAAAAAACAATGAACAAAAAAGATCTTAAGAAGACAGGTAAGAATATTCAACCACACAGCCGCTTGCTCTAATTTTCAATCATAGACGACCATTAGCCGCCAAATATAAACATATATGATTTATATTATAATATTCCTATTCATTTTTGAGTAGTTTAGATGGATGACTTTTCCATGCTTGTCTTCTTGCCTGTATTCACTTATTTACCAGGTGTAACTGACATTGTAAATGTTTCAATACTTTCCCGTTAATTGTATTTGTACTAAATACACATAAAAGAACAGTGTTTATATTCTATGAATTTCCTGTCGCCATTTCTGGATTTCTCCTTTAGTCACATAGCTTGATTCCATTTAAAAAGATTACCTCTTCACAATTCTACTGTTCAGAAACTAATATTTTATGTGTTGTCATGTGCTATACAAATTATAAAGACCAATTAATGATGTGTACACTTGTATAGAAGTATTTTTTATGACACTAATAAACACAAAAGTAATAACTGTAAATAAGAAATGAAACCAATTATTACATCTTCCTCTCCTCCTGATGTTAGACCTGCGGCCTGTTGTTTTTGAATTTATTTTCTTGGGATGTTGATTGGTGGCTCTCCTTCCATCTCTTGGCGTGCCTTTCTGAAGATTTTCCATCTCTGGCAATACAGGCTATTCGTTCTTCTAGTTCTTCTAACATGTTCATTCCATCCACGTAGTCTTTGTCCGGTCCGTCTTACAATTTCTTCTGCATTGCACATCTATCTAATTTAAGCGTTCGATATCCGATTTCTTATTGTCTACCCTGCTATAGCTCTTAGATTTCTTAACTCCGTTGTCACATGTGTCAGCAGGTTTCTAGGTCCGTATCCAGGGATAGGTATAACGCAACAGAGCCGACGGGACTTTGTTTCTACCTACTCAAGACCGCTGTCCATGGCGACACATTCTTCTACGAGTTGACCCGGTCTAGCAAAACACGACGGATTTAGTCCAGAAAAGGTAGATAAAAATCCACTCCGGCGAGGCTAGCAATCTATCGTGGGATGTAACGGCAAGATTACTCATAGAACCAGCCAAGCCTCGGAATTATTACATAGTAAAACTGAACATGATTAAATTATCCTATATTTGCTACTTATACAGAGGAAAAACGCTAATGTGATTTAAAATCGTTTGCTTTTTACATCACACATACGCATATACTTTAACGAAAAGTCATTTGAAGAATTACTTAAACCTCTATACTTTTACTGTACTACTTAATATTATACTATAATACAATAGTCCAAACAACATTTTGTAATCAGTTGTAGTTTTGTTTAATTTGGTTGTTGAGATTTTCGTTTTCTGATTTAACGCCAACAGCGAATATAAATTCAAGGTTATTTATTAATGTAATTTCCTACTAGGGGTGTCATGAAAAATCGGAAAATTCCGAAAGTTCTTCACGCGACACTGCGTGATTAATGAGTATAAATATTTCATACCAACCCCTGCAAATGTATAAAGGTGATATCCTTACAGCGGATAGTGTGAAGCAGAAACTACATTTTCAGTAAAGTAGGTGTATAGTGTCTTTACACGCGACGAAAGTTATTGAATTGCAAATCGAACGAGTTTACGACCATCCAAAAGTTGCCGTGTATAGGTTACCAAAAATAGTTTCCATAAAGCACGTTTAATCTAAGTAAGGATCCTAGCTTGAGTGCTAATATTATAACAGCAAACCGTTAAATCACTCTTCTGTTAAACCTTCCTAATAAACTTCAAAATTTCCATAAAATATTTCTCTCACATTTATGATTAAAGGGTCATATTACAGCATCTGATAAATTGTCTTTGTCTGCTGGAAGTTTAAAAGTGCTTCCATGCTGAAGATCATCACTTACACAAGACATCGACTTGATATATCGCATTCCAATTCCAGATGTCTGCCTCGGGTAGCGAATTACTTCCAGGTTTTATTTGCTTTAAGTTTGCAGTCAGACAGAAATTGCTCTTAATCCAAAATTTATCCTAGCCCATCAAAACTTTGTAAGAGGTTTAAAATTTATATTGTTTAATAATTAGAGTATAAGAAAAGATATAAAATCCTACAACTTTGCTTAGGTAAGCAATATCACATTAGAGTTTTAATTGACATATAAATTGAAGCAGTTTATTTTCCCATTTGGGAACAGATTAAAGTTTCCAGTACGGGTTTAGGCAAACACCGAGCTACTACAATATTATCAATCGTAATGAATTGAATTTGTTCGAAACTGTTTACAATAAATTATTGAATATTTATTTAGTAGGCTCACTAAAATGTGAAAAATTATCTCATATCTCAAACAACTTCCACTTAAATGCATAGATGCTAATTTTGAGTGCTTCGTTTAAATTCATATTTCTTCCTTTTATCAGTTCTTTGAGTTAATTTTGATCGTCGTGATACCGTTTCATTTATTAAATTTGGCGTTTATTAGTGTTACCAATAAATTTCCGTAAAATGAATGATAGAATAACAAGGGCACTTCGAATTATTGCTCTGATTGAAGATGGATGAAGTTAGCGTTATGTTGCTGCAACTTTGGGAATCAGCCGTACCAATGTCTGACGAATGTGGTAGCGGTATCAGAAGATGGGTTTACTTGGAAGAAGGCCAGGATCGGGACGAAGAAGGGCCACCTCAGAGCGGGGTGACCGTTTTATTGTATCGTCTGTATTAAGAAATAGGCAGACTACTGGAGTTAGGGGAGAAAGTGGTCTCTTAGATGTAGGTGGTAGCAATATTAGCGAGTGAACGGTAAGAAGAAGACTTCGAAAAGTCAGTTTAAAGACGTACCAGTCGGCGCCCGAGCTTAAACTTTTAAAAAATCGTCGAGTAGGCAGGCTTACTTTTGCTCGTATCCACAACAATTGGACGGCGGAGCCTTGGCGTACTGTACTCTTTACGGACGAGTCAAGATTTTGTTTATACGGTGCTGATGGTCAAGATAGAATGTGGGGAAGGCTAGGAAAACGCTACGCATAGTGCAATTTCTCTCATTGCATTCGTTTTCAGGAAGGGTCTCTTATGGTTTGGGCCGGTATTTCCTATGAAGCTCGCACGGAGTTAGTCTTTGTCGATGTAGGTTGATGGCAGATATCCTCCAAGAATATGTGGTCCCTTATACTCCGTTTATAGGTGGTGCATTTATTCGAATGCATGATAATGCTCGGCAACATGCAGCAACAGTTGTAACTGACTATATTGATGGAATGGCTTTCTTTTAGTCCATACTTAAATCCGATAGAGCAGGTATGGAGCGCGCTTATGAAACGCATTAGATGCCGAATACCCGTACCTAGCAACTTGGAAGAGCTTAGAACAGCACTTACAGAAGGATGGAACAATATCCCGCAAGAAACTATTCAGAAGGTGATTACAGGAATGAATACAAGAATACAAGCAGTTATAAGAGCAATAGGCGGTAACACTTCCTATTATAACTCCAAGAAGACACTTTTGGATTACGCTATTTCGTTTGTGTTTCCTAATTTTTTTTTATTAGATGCAGGAATTTCTTTCGTTGAATGAAGACCGCTGTTCATGCAGGAGATCGCGCTATTTAGGTTGTTAACAAACCAGACAGGTAGTTGGTGGTAGTTTAATATAGATTGAATCTGAAAATATATAGATATTTTTCAGTGGCCCGGTTTTAGTTTGCTCGTTAGTATAATAACTCGGTATAATTTGATTTTATTGTAAAACTCTACTAGGGGATATAGCGATATTAACGTTTTCTTACATTTTCTAACGCTATGACGCGATTAAACTGTTTTTAGTTTTTACGATGGCAATTACGATTTCATTTTATTTACGAAAATGTGAGCGAGATATGTTTTATATGGTCGTGTAAGGAAACCTTTGCTTCAAAATGCGACTAAACACACCGATGTTACTAAGTAGTCCATTCACTAAGGATGTCCATTACTGGTGTAAATACTTATGGGGAATAGCAAATGTATTCACATTGTTCGTTAAAAATAGTGTAGAATAGGTGGTAAAAATAGAAAATTCTAAAAGTATTTGGTTCTAGTAGTAACTTTTAATTAGAATAAAATAAACATAAAAGAATTCAACTTAACCCTCGGACGCCGGAACGCGGGTTTCAAGTGATCTCAACTTTCATTTTTGTTTAATTCCACCGTTCTCCAAAATACCGCTTTAGGTGCTTGTGTATTCCTCGAAGCTGTTAGGAAGATGATTTAGAATAAATTTCGTCGAAAAAGGTTTGGTATATCTGAGATAATCCACTGAGCTAACTTGAAATCCGAAGGTTTGCTTTCTGTATAGGCAATGAAACCAAACATACTAATAAGTGTAATACTTGTATTCTATTTATTTATAACGACGTCGTATGGTCAGGTTAATGTAAAAAAGAAAGCAAATCATATTAGAAGTATTTTTTTGTGCAATTTGTAACAAGAAGTTATGTTGAATAAACGCGTTATGTCTGGATGTCGAATTTATTACCTTTATTACCACTAGCGACCCATTTCCGCCTTCCGCGCAACTGAAATTATTTCCGCCGGGCGAGGGTTAAATGATCAAAACGTCTTCCACGGATTTAATACCTTTTTATAATTATTATGAGGTCTGCTGAACGTGGATGGTGTTCTATACAATTTGCGATACAACGATTGCGGAAGAGATATTTTAAATTCTTCGACTTGCGGATTGATTTCTCTCTACACTGTATTTTTCCAGGATACCTACTCTGTTTGCTGCCAACATTTTTAATTCAGTATAGCTGTTGAATTCCATATGGGGCATTATCTGATATGTATCTTGCAGTCTTGGTCTTTTTGTTATATTTCACTGTGCATGCTTGTCTTCTACAAATCTTTACTTCCTGGGATGTCCCATTAATGTTGCTCTTCCATTTTAATGTCGTTCATTATTCTTGTATTGCCTGGACAACACTTCTATTCTTCCTTTTTTCTTGTGGTGACCGTCTTTGTCTTACATATTTGTTTCTTATTAGAATTTCTTATCTTTGTCTGGTATACCTTTTATGTAATTTTTCTCTTACATCTAGATTTTCCTATTTCTTTCTATTTGTATTACATGACAGTACCTTTGTCTTTGACTTGTTTGTCTCCATGCCACACTGTGTTACACAGAACACCATCTTGTTGAAGCCATACATTGTTTAGATTTTTATTAAGTCATGCTCCTTCCACGACAATATTATGTTGAAACAAATTAAGACGAATCGATCATCCGTTCTGTCCACATTTCCACTGGAACGTTTACTTTCACCTCCTTAGGTATATCCCTCAAGCTTCGTTTTCGCGATATTTATTCCTGACATCACGTTTTTTTTTGAATATTTCTGGTGTTTTGGTTTTACCGTATCAAATGATATACTTCTGTATGTTTCGTTTCACACTTGTATTGCTGAAGTTAGTTGACTTTTTTCAGTTTTATTTGAAAGTTGTGATTTTAGACAGAAAAGTAAGGAAACATTCAACGAATTAAACCCGTCGTATCTTGTAATTTAAAAATTTTAACTGATGTCATAGAAAGGGAACAATTAGCTGCATCGAAACGTTGCAAATCATTAATGTCATTGTATCAGATAAGGACTTTTCTATTGAATAGAAGCAATTATTCCATACTTATGCTCTGCTCTCTTTTATAGGGAATTATGTCGATATTCATTGTTAAAGTAATTTCACTGCAACCATTGTTAATATAAATGTTTAGAATAGTACAGTCGAATTGTATTGTATTGTATGTACTAATATTATTTAAGAAATTCACTACGTAAATAATCAGGTTGCTTAGTATACGGTCTGCGGAAGGCAGTTTATTTCTGTGCAGTAAATGTTAGCTCCCAAAACATGGTAAACATCACGACTAACGAGAAGTTTTCAATTGCGATATCGCGTTATTCTCAATGTAAACACTTCTACAGCCTCAAGGGATACAACCTCTTATATATAATATTCACTTCAAGTATTGACAGGAAATTCGATTCCAAAATAACGGTGCCTCTGAATCAATAAACCATATATTTGTCAACTGGCTGTAGAGGCGGATGTAGCTGATCTACTCACTTTTGAATAAATTTAATGTTGAATTATTTATTCAACAAGAATAAATAGTAAAATTACTCATTAATTTGATTTAAGAAAATTACGTACCTTTTTAATTTATTTTCTTACCAAGATATGTCATTCTTTAAAAATAATTTAAATTAGTTTAACTACTAACAACTTTGCTAACGCCGTATTATAAAATAACTAATTTCTCTGGCATCCAAACTCTCTCTATGTGGGTCGGTGATGAGGAGCGAAAGAATATTCAGTTTATTTTTAACCAATGAACACGTTTCAAGGCTTTTGTAACTAACTTGTTAAATGCTGCACTTATAATTGCGCACCTGGGTGTATAAATGCATGTGCGCACGTGCATGAGTACGTACTCATATATGCATGATATGGATTTGTGTCTATATACTTTATAATTATAGTAAGAGCAGCTTTTATTTTGTTAATAAAACCAACAAAAAGTATGGATCGGAATTAACTAATGGAAGCAGAGCTGCTTTTAAAAACTAAGCGTCTAAGCAATATCTTTAATTAATAAAACCACATTTTTTCTGTTAGTGCTATGCATGTCTTACCTGATTTAAATTTCTTTTACGGCAACTCCACATTAATGTTTACTTGGGTTCATAAAAGTAAATTTAATTTAAAAATTACTAACGAAATTTAATTTTTTTAAATGTGCTGAGCATATTACGTAAGGCATGTATAGAAGGACAAAAAATGTTTTGATAAAGGCTTAGGTTATCGTAGGTTTATGATTGAAAAACGTTAGAAATAGGACAACTAGATAACTCTACAGAACAATAGAGGGAAAATTAATTTTTACACGACAAGCACTCTTATGCATTTACTCAGTTCGTCTACAAGGTGGTAAGTTGTGTGTGAAGCGCAATATTGTTTTACGGATTCTCCATCTACAGATGTTTAAATATTTTGAGATCTTACTTTTTATTGTAGAAATTCATAGCAATTAATGATTTATATATTATGTATTCATTATATTAATCGAAATAAATAGTACAAGCTTACGCCCGTTCCAGTTTATTACAGACTTACAGCAGATAAACTTGTTAAAATAGTTTTCACTGAAAAAAGTTAATACAAAAATCAAGGAAGCTACGCTTCAGAAAAAATATTTTCGACACTGTAACCACGCGCACAGTAACCTTGTAAAAAATAATAAATATAATCATAGCTACAACACAATGTTGGCTTTTCTGTTGTGGACATACAGTGATGTGAAAACCCTGCTTCGACCAAGCAAATAATTGTTTCTTGAAGTTTTGCTACATTTTTGGTATAGTTTTCAAAAATTACCATTAAATATTTGATTTTAATGACTATGTAAACAACTTATCCCTTAATTAGGCACTTAGAACTCCATAGAAAACAATTAAGGTAAGTTCTTTTCTAAAATCGGTAATCAGTTATTCGCGCATTTCCTAATGGGGTCATTAAAATGCATTTAACATTAAACTTGAAAGAGTAATTAGGAGAAATTCTTATTATGTTATGAGTATATATGTATCTGCAGGTACTTTGGATTATTCAGTTGCATTTTGCATGTCCTTAACAGTGGCAAAATGCCATCCGAAAAAAAAACAAATCATTGGGTGAAAAACGATATGAAATAATTTTTCATCATAAACAAGGCACTTCGAGTCGTAAAATAGCTATTAAAATGTTGTGCAATCAATCCACACTTATTAGAGTGATCTAAAAATACTTTGGGACCGGAAAAATTGAAGATAAACCCCGCAGTGGCCCTCAAAGAAACATCAGTGAAAGACGACAGTGTATTGCGGAGGACGAGCCTGGTAGACAGAAGCCTTAATACGACAGATTTAACCAAAATATGGTCCGAAGCTACTGATCTAAGTGTATGCACTTCTACTGTAAGACGGAGACTTCTTAAATTTGGACTTAGGGGTTGTAAAGCCCCGAAGAAACCCCTCCTATCAGAAAAACGAAGGCTGCACCGTTCGAGATGGGCAAAGGATCATCGCCATTGGGCCCTAGAACAATGGCAGAAGGTATAATTTACTGATGAATCTACCTTTAACATTAACAATCATGCTGGAAACAAATATGTTAGAAGATTTCCTGGAGAAAAATTTTTCGACAGTGTGTTGTGCCAACAATTAAACATATGTCATGATATGGGGCTGCATGTCTGCTGAAGGTGCTGGTAGACTGCATGTTGTATCTGGCATGATGAATGCAACCAAATACTTTGATGCCCTACAGGAAACGATGCCGTCTTGTGGAAAGGGGTTATTTCCTGACTAAACCTTTATCTTTCAAGGTTATAATGTTCCTTGCCACATAGCAAAGGTTGTTTAATCTTGGATGTCGACCAATAAAGGTAAAAGACTAGCCAGCACAATCTTCGTATCTAAGAAAACCACCCATAAAAAAGTGGAATTAATCGAAGACCTGGTATCGCTGTATTACGAAGTAAGAATTACAAAAACGGGTGAAATCTATGCCAAGGTGTGAATCAGTTATTAAAAACAAACGATGGCCTATTAAGTACTAAAATTGTTTAAAATTAATTCGCGTCTATTGTAATGAACGTTTAGGTGTAGACTACATTATTATATATAATGTACCATTTTTCTGTTTTTGAATAAATTTTTTATAGCGAATTGTTTTTGTTTTGTATAGATCAATATTTGTGCTATTATTATTATTCGTACTGTATTTAAAAACCTGTATTATATTTGCAATAATGAAATGAAAAATATTTGATAGAAGTAGGTTTAAACTGCAATTTATCTTATTTGTGCAACTGATGCAGAATTTTTACACACCACTGTAGTTTCTTGCGGTAAACTATACAGCTTGTTTTTGAAAGATCTGCGTATATTCAAACCTGTGGTACATGGGAGGAAATAAATGTTAATACAATTGCTTTCGTAAAAATAACTATATAAAAACGGTTGAGAATCTCTGAAAAGCAGCAACACTGTAGTCTGACAGAAAACTGTCTTGTCTTTCATTTTCAAGTTTGACTTTGTTCTATTTTTAATATTATATAAACTAGTCGTAGCATTTTGTGTACATGTCGCAGTCAAGTAGTTATTTCCGGAAAATAATTTTTTACTAGACAAATACTATATGTCTGAACAAAAATATTATTTGATTTCTAATTGACTAGGCTAAAAGTTATTAAAATTTAAAATGCAGGCAGATATTATCTGCTGCATTTTTTAGAATACTATATGTGAATACAGGGCTAGCTTGTGTTGTGTTGTTGAAAATGGATTCCTTTCTGAATACCCGGACTCATATGTCCACCTGTTAAAAGTTTTTAGAGCCACCCCGGTTTATTATTTATTACAATTAGAATTAACTTTATGTTATTTGGCGTAGCCAGGAGAGCTGACAAATATTGCTAATAAAATAATTACCAAAACTAAAAAATTGAATGTTATTGTTCACATAACCGAGAATTCACAAAAATCTTAAGAGCTAGCTTTCAATGGTAACATGCGCGCAAATAACAAACATAAAACAAAATATTATTTTCCCAAGAACGCTTCCGTCAAATACGATTTACCATAGTCTGTCCCAGACTTAAAATTCAGTATTACTCTTATGGAAGAGTGGAGTTGTCAGACGTATTCCTCGGTTGATTTCTTAATACCAACGATAACTTTCAATTTTATAACATATAATTCTCTTAACTTAAGCATAACAGTTGGCATTAGAAGGGATTACACGCAGTGTTTCGTCCTTTTAAAGTACAACCATTATTTTAAGGCCGAATCTTGAAGCCTTTGACTTAGGGATTATATGTAACTGATAAGGGACACTCAGGTAGAACGAGCCAACCAGCCATTTAGGGTAAATTTTAAAATATTTACAAAATTTTACACATTTTTATATCATATACCACATATTCCTTTTTCATACATAGGAATAAAACCGGGAGCATTAATTTTGAATTTATTATCAAATTAAAAATTGCAAATGGCATACCGCACATTAATCTAAACTAATTAAATAAAAAATATTACCTTGCTTATAAATTTTAGTTAGTACGTGAGTGTTTAACTATTAAAACATATTTTAAAGTTTTATATAATACGTGTTAAAGTAATTAAT
>JABXWE010057910.1:0-10658 GCA_014611495.1 Limonius californicus
ATCCAGATAGATTTAACGAAGAGGATTTCGCTCCTGCCGATGAAGTAAGAGAATTCACAATTGAAGGAAGACCGGAACCAGAAACTCCTACAACATCTAATCCAAATAGTGAAGCCGCAGTTCCATATACTCAACCACATTCACCACCAGATCAAAACCCCAAGCCATCTACATCTAGGGATAACTCCTTTTTGGCTATGGCGCCAATACCAAAGACAAAGGTTAGAAAAGAAATGAAAACACAATTTCGTGAGAAGCAACAATCGGAAATACTTACAAGCACACGTATCAGAGAAAAATTGGAAGCAGCCCAGGAAAAGAAAAGATTAAGGGAAAAAAATATAAAGTATAAAGAAGAACAGAAAACCGGCAAAAAAGGGACTGTGCGTAGATGTTTTGAGGACGAATCACCAGACAGAAAGAAAGGGAAAGGCAAAAAGAAAATGAAGAAAGAGCCAACACCTGAGCAATCCGATTCAGAATTATCAGAGAACGAAAATATTTCCGACATTTGCGATGATGACGAGTTGGATGACGTCGATTTAAGTTTTATACCACCACCTCTAGAAAAACCTGACAAATCTAACGAAATATGTTGTATCTGTGGAGAAATTGGTAAGGACAGGGAATTATGGTACAGATGTGTTTTATGTTCTTTATGGAACCATGCGGAATGCACAGGTGTAGATACGCCAAAAAATTATAAGTGTGACTTCGGTTTTGTTTAAATATTATCAATAATTATTATTTTGTATTTTGGCGTTAGCAATAAATATTTGTTTTAAATTAAGAAGTGATTTCTTTACATTAGTTTTAACGCGCACCATTTCCCAACCGCATGCGCATGATTACCCGCTAGGTTGGGGAATCGTGCGCAAATGCACTTTTGCACATTTTGCAACATTGTGGGTTTACACTTGCATTTTCTTTAAATATTGTTCTACATATTTCAAGTTGAACGACTAAACACGAATGCATCTAAAAGGAAAGATGATAACTTTCCCAACACTGGAAGCGGTGGATAGAATCCAATTGAAAGGCATCAATTTACCAACAAATGCGGATCAGCTAAAAGCACTCCTAGACCAGGTCTTCAAAAGATGCAACGAACTTTTTATCATAGAAGACATTTACCGGCAATTCGCGATGACTCACGGTTGAGTCACTTTCGATCCAAGCCAGAAATGGCTAGCCAGTCAAATCCATATACGCTATGCGTAATGACAGAAAACATAAATATAAAGCAAATTAACGCTATGAGAAGCTCGGCCATCATAAGCGAATTAAGGAAAGTAGCGGAAGAGAAGCTGGACTTGATCTGCATTCAAGACCGTACACACGTGGTGGTAAGGTGCTCGAAATACTATTCACGGCACAAATCGTGGTGGCGGGGGAGAACCCAATGATGGCAGTTATTGTGTTCAATTGCGACATCACGACGACGGCGAATGGTAGTCTGAGTGACGAACACTGCGTGAGTGTGGAGGTAAACACAAAAGCAGGAAAGTGGATTCTATCCACCCAATACTATCAGTTCGCTGACGACATAACTCCACACACACAAAAGACCAGAAGCATTGTACGGAAATATACTAACAACAACGTACTGATATTGACAGATATCAATGCAAAATCTGGAATGTGGTACAGCGGAATCACGGATGCCAGAGGAGAAGAGTTGGAACGAACAATAAACGAGTTACAACTTGAAGTCCTGAACCAGCCTCCAACTACCAGGGAAGACAAGGTGCCTCATCCAATATTAATGTAACTCTGGCGAGTGCTAACTCACTCAACAAGGTCACGGGATGGAGGGTGATGGATAACACTACGACCAGCGACCACAACCTCATAACCATGCACCTGAATAAGGACCGAGCGAGGGTAGATGAAGTGGAAGTTGCAAGAAGGAAATACAACATCAAGAAAGCGTACATGAAGAGGCGAAGAAAATCACGAAAGTGATAAAAGATGCCATGTACGTATCCATCCCGAAAATCGATACAAGCTCAACAATTAGGAACAGGCAATGGACAGAAGAACTAACGAGATTAAGGAAAAGAGAGGAAATGCTACCAGAGGTTAACGATTGAAGATGAAAGGCGCCACCACCTAAATCGGTACAGGCAACTAAAGCTAGAGTACCAGAGGAAGATCTTCGAAGCCAAAGAAACCACCTGGGAGAAGTTTGTAAGGGAGAATCTTGAGATTGATGCGTGGGGTATACCTTAGAAATTGGTCTCGAGAAAGATCACGTGTCCGACCGTCTTCTCAACACTAAAACTTCCAGGAGAAGATTTCTTATTTGGCGTGTTTTATAATTGCTCGATCAGTAGTTCGAGTACTCGATCAGTGTAAAAGCCGTTTTATAATTCGTTCTACCAAACAGCGCTTGCGTTTTAAAATGCACTGGGTTTGTTCGAGCGGCCGTTCGAACAAGCATTTGATGCACCGACCTACGAGGTAGCGCACTGATGTAGAACGTGATTAAACTGCTAACATAACCTAAAATATTTTAAATGAGTGGATATACTTGTGCTTATTGTAAATTGCGAACTCCAGATACAAATGGAGAAAGTTGGATGCTGATTAGCAGTCATAACTGTTTAAATGGCTGCAATGTGGCCATTGGGGATGATAACGTGCTCCACTTGGAAGATGGTGTGTAAAATAATACGTACCTATTTCATTTATGATTTCAACAAATTTATTTCTACAGATGTCAATAATGAGGAAAACATTTTGGAAAGGTTACACGTTGAGTATGTTTTGGAGGAGAACAGCCAAATTAATGAAATAAAATCTAGTGTCGAGTGGCCTAACGAAGCTATGTTACTGCTGATACAAAAGTATGAAGAAAATAAAACCGTGTTAGATATAAAAATACCATGGAAAAACACGTTTGGACAAAAATAGCTAATGAAATGCAGCTACATAATTATGCATACAGTTGGGACCAAATTCAGAATAAATGGAAGAGTTTAATTCGTAGCTACAAATCCATCAAAGACCATAACAATTCTACAGGTCGTAGCAGAAAAACTTGGCCATTTTTTGATAAAATAAATGATTTAATGGCCAAGAACCCCGCTATAAAACCACCTATTGTGGTACACAATGGAATGAGTACTATGTGTGGGAATGAAACTTCTACACAAGAAACCGCAGCTTCAGATGACTCGTCTATTGAGACCCCGGGAAGCAGTGGAACCAGTACACCAAAAATAGGTAATACTAGTAGTAGCAGCAATAATAATAACTAAACGGTAAATAAATGATCTAAAGTAAGTAAACTTACTTTAAATCATTTATTAAAAACAAGTTTGTTACGCGCCAATCGAGCTTTTTCGACGATTCGTAACTAGCTTGATGGAAAAGGGCCTACAGCTTAGCTTAGAGGAGTCGGGGGAGTTCGTGAAAATTGCTTATAGGAGAAAATCTTTAGTTGTGTACAGGGCGAGTCAAAATAAGTAGGCGCCACCTTCCAAATTCAGCAGGTTGGAAGACCGAGAAGCCAACAGCTTACGGGAACGGAACTTACCGTGATTGTGCCTCCTCCTATATATTTAAAGCTTGCAACATTCTTACACCGACAACTACAAAAGACACAATAAGAGACAGTAAACTTTAAAACACATATAATGAAACGGTTAAAATATGACCATACAATGAAATGACAAGTTGTATCGCAAAAGGCTTGAATTACATGATTAAAAATTCTTGAACGTTCAGGAAACTCGCTGCCGTTGACGCACAATATTTATATTATAATGAATCTGTGTGGCCAATGGCGTAGAGTTTGCAGGAAAAATACACTATTAATATCTTTTACAAACAACAATAAATACATGGCGATTGAAGATCGCTTTTAGGTTGCATAAAAAAGTTCAATATCGCGAAATTTTGCAAGTTTGCGCTAGGAAAAAAAAGGTTTATTTTACACTGCACAACAAAAAAACTGGTTCTTTACCTTGAAGTTGGGAGAAGACAGGCACAACTCCGGCGATTTCCGGTTGCAGGGGCAAAAAGAGAAGGGAGACAACGTTCTTCGGGGTAGCGTTGGGACGAGATGTAGCTGTTACACCCCTGTAGAGTGACAAGTTGCTTCCAACTAGGTCAGTTAACGTGGAGACAGAAGCGAGACTTTTCGGACGACGGGAACGAACCAAATTCCAGCAAAACACTTGCACGATTTCCTTTTTTTCTTTTCACATCACAAAGATCCGAACTGAATTCGACAGGAGCAATTACCTTTAATTGTCCAACACCAAAGCGAACATTCTGTTATTATTTATTTATCCGACTTTAAGTCGCTTTGATTATGCTCTACAGCAAACGGTAATTCGGTAAATTAACAGAAGCGCCACGAAGGGAAAAGAAACTATATTCGAAGTTACGTCCGTCTATCTTAAAGGTCTAGCTTCGACTTTCATTACGGCCCCCGTACGGGCGACCGGAGCCATCAGAGATGTAAAATTGACTGACTTAAAAACACCACGGGAATTTGTACTTTCCAAAAACATTGCACCACATTTTGAAACATTATGAAATATTCTAGAATAAGGGACACGTGAATTCTGGGAAGCGTTCGAGGTCGAGCGCGAAAAAAAACAAGACTCTGCAATTTTGACACAAAGAAACTGTTAACATATCTCAAACTTCGAAAGAGAAAACGAAATAGCGAAACGCTAACCCATAAGCATACAATTAAAATGACGTTATTCATTCTGACGAAGCGGCAAACGAATTAAGAAATTGATTTATATAAAGCGGTGAATTTGAAAATAACATAACAAGTTTCTTTCAGTTTTACCTTTAATTGTTTCATATAAATATTAAAATTACACAGCAGGTGGAAGTACCTCACGAAAGAGAAAACAGCCAGACCACTTACAAGAAACGATATCCGAACTGTTAAACCAAAATTAAAAACACCATCAAGAGGAGATGAAAGAAAAACGTAAATTCAATGGTTTATTAGAATTATTAGAAAATAAACTTATTAAGAAATAATATTGTACATTATTGCTACATTATTATTATCATGTAAAGTTAGAAAATACATACTTATAAACTATTCACAATATCATTCCTTTTTGAACACGAATTCTATTACCTTGAAGAACTTCAGTAGCATCCACATTATTTGCAACATCTTCATTATTACCATCATCTGTGGTCACATTCGCATCTTCAAAACTATCTTCAGATGAAATACAAAAATTATGTAATACACAGACTGCCGAAATAACAACAGGCAATTATATTCTGCATTTCGAGGTACATTAAACGACGCCACCTTCCTTTTAATATACCAAATGATCTTTCAATAACAGATCTAGCTGATGCATGATAAGTATTGTACTTTATTTGTTTTTTACTAACGTGACCATTATCCTTAAACGGTACTAATATGTGTTCTTCCAAAGGATAAGCAGAATCTCCTAGCAAGTGTGAATTAAATGGAAAATATTGCTCGTCATTGTATCGCTGTGCTATTCCTGATTTTACAAACACACGTGCACCATGTGCTGATCCTGGATATCCCACAAAACAGTCTGTGAACATACATCTGTGATCACATACGGCTTGTAAAAGCATGGAGGGTCGACCTTTCTGTTTATATATGATGCCCCATTTTCACTTGGTGCCTTTATATCTATATGGCAGCCATCTATAGCTCCTATTACACTAGGAAAGTGACTTCGGTTCTGTAAAAAAAATCAAATGAAAGTATCAATTTTATGCGTGAGTGGCCGGCTTTACACTAAATTCTTCAATAATTGTACGAGCTCTAGTCTTGCCAGGCCATTTTATTATTAGATCTGCTCCTAATTCGTTTAAAATCTTACAAATTCTTACTAAATAATGAAATACTGTGCTTTTTGTTACATTAAATCGGTCTCCAATTGATCTATAAGAATAAATGAATGGGTATTGTTTACAAAATTTGTATTATACAATCATTACCTGTAACTTTCTTGTCCTGCTAAAGTCCAAACTGTGATCAAACACTGAAAACTAAGAGGTTCTTGAAGGCGCCCACGATTTTTTTGTTCTAATTTTGAAGCTACCATATTAATCAACAAATCCATGGTCGTTCGTGTCATTCGAAAATGAGATTTGAAGTCATCATCCAGGTAACGATTTACTAATCCGTGATACCCATATACACGTTCATGCCTTTTGCGTCGTTCTGCAATTTGACTAACCAAGTATAAATTGTTCTACGCCTTTTTTAATCCCGTTTTCATAAGCAAATAACTGTTGGGCTTGTGCAAGCAGTAAACAAAGTGTTTCGGTATTTTCATTCATATTGCTGCAAAATTGTATAATTCTGGTTTAGATACGTTATTTTATACTTTTACAAATTATTAGCTACCTACATGTTGTGAGTTTAATATGTTTTATTATAAATATTATTTGAGGTTATGAATTAATTGACAGTACGATAATCACAAGCACACAAGTTAGCCACGCGGTCGTTTTTTAAATCACATTTGTTTGAGCAGGTTAATGATGCACCTAAGCTTGTTCGAGTAAAGATTGCTTGAGCAATCAGTGCAATTATAAAACACGCCAATTGTCAAAATATGAAATCAAAATCAATGGCAACATATAATGGACCAATAACAATTATATTAGGAAAGCACGTCCTTGAATTACTACGCATGCGTCGTTCGAATCACTTACTGTAGACAGTTTTACTGTCACATGCGTAATGTTAATTCTTTTAGGTTAAGAAAAACATTACTTTTGCCAAAATGACGTTAACTTAAATCTTTTTTAATCAAATCTTATTTATTGGGCATTTATTCAGTTTGCAATAGTAAATTATAAAAGGTCTACGAAAAGATGGATTTGCAGAGCACATCAGGTGTGTACAAATACTTTTATTTGCAGGTAAAATGTAGATCAACTAATATTTTGTATTAACAATGCATAAATTACTTTATAGACTTACACAGTTCATCACAGTCTACCCCTAATACAGGAAATTCTGTAAAATACATCAAAAGAATTTTACAAAATGAATTGCCAAGATCTGAACAACGATCCATGGAAAATGAACTTCGATGGAATTTTGTACTGGACAAGCATTTAGTATGGGACAAGAAGCCAAAAGTTCAAAAAAGGAAGCGAAAACTCTTCTTAACACGTGCACAACGCAAGGAATTAAATTTACTGAGTTTACCTAAAAGTGGTTGGAATTATAGCGATTTACAAGTAATGCAGCAATTATGGAAGGAGTACATGAGAAGAAATATAGATTCAATAAAAAGGGCTCCTAGTTGTGAAGATTCGGCATGGTCTAATTTGAGTTTTGTGTTAGCAAAGTCCGAGTTTATAGGAGCTGAAATTACCGTCATTAGATCAACAGTTCCTAGTACCATTGGTATCTCGGGTGTAGTGGTTTTGGAAACTAAATCTGCTTTTCAGGTTGTTACTTCCAAGTCAGAATTAAAAAGTAAGTTTGTAGTGTTTACTCTTGGATTTTAATTGGTAAGCTTTACTACCAATTATGTTAGAAAATGTATAGATTATATCTAAAAATCTAACCAAATTTAGAGAAAAAATGGCTGAAATACTTTCAAGATAACTGAAAGTTGTCTTTGAGATCTTTATAATGACAATCCCCTGAGTTAATTTAAACTCTGGATTGAATTTTTAAAGATTTTTGCTTAGATGTAATTTGATATTTTAAAAAGTATTTTCTAACTTGTTCATCATAGAAGTCTACAAATTGAAATAATATAGCTTACATATAATCAGAATTGAGCAGTAAACTCAAAACCAGTCTTATTGTTTTTTTTTTATAGAGTTACTTTTTGGGTTCACACACAACGTTCTAAAATATTTATAACGCAATATCTTCTAGATTTTACCATTTATAGCCAGAAAAATAATCATAACTTTTTTGCAGTTCTATTAAAGAAACCCTCAGTATTCTCCTTTACCCTGGATGACATTTTGTTTACTATTTTTGGAAAACATATGGCTGTCAGACCCAGTGAAAGGAGCGTCAAGAAGATCAAATCACAAATGACAGCTGATTTATAATTATGTTACGAATTGTATTTGTTAAATATTTGCATAGTTAGTTGTTATGATATGTGATTTAACCAATTTTCAGAATGGAAATACTCATAGTAATATTTATTGTAAAAATTGAATAAAGATTTGGGAATTTTAGTTGCAAATAAAAAGTTCATTGGAATGTTGAGGCGATGTTACCAGTATACTGTTCTGCTTGTTGCTTAGGTAAACGACTACAACTTTTATCTTCTGTAAATGTTTTTGTGCGGTTTAGTTTCTTTACATATTTTGTTCCATTGTTTTTGGTCTGGAACCTTGTTGCCTCAGTTATCCATTTCCATTTTCCTCGGGTCTTCTAGCACTTCAACTTTCCATCCCTTCTTTGCCCATGGTCTGGATCTGCTTTCCATTGGCCGCCATTTGGGTATTGCTTTAATTGGTCTGTTGTCTTCAGCTCGCATTCTGTGTGGTGATTTTAGGATTAACATCTTTCCATTATTAATTAGATTATTCGCCAAAGGAAACTCGCATCTAATTGTTTCGATTTCTCTATTCATTGCATGAGCCAAACAGGTCACTTGAATTATATTAGGAAAAAACAATTTTAGATTTTGACCAGCTTTCACCATGTATGCTTCACCATCAGTTACTATGTATAAAATGCTTTTTGATGGTATTTGATTTGGCAAATATAATAATGAAAGTGGTTCATTGACGAAACGTAAAATTGCCAAATGGTTGGTCTTTTCGAGTTCTTTAACGGCAGCTAAAAATCTAGAAGGACTTCCGTTCAAGATACCAACAATAAAATTTGCAATATATCTCCCTTTTGGCATCGACGGTTTCGTCAACACTAAACCAAATATAATTATTCGAAATAGCGTTCCTAATTGTTTGAAGATTTTCTTCGTATTTTGAAATGTGCGTTCTGAAAGCTGTTCTCCGAGAAATTTTTTCTTTTGTATTTTATTCCAAGGATTGTTTAAATTCTGGAACGTCCAAGTTATTTAATGGAATGTTTCTTCTAAAATTTCGCTCAGAGTATTGTTATTAAAATTAATTATAAACAGTATCTTCAACACGGTTTGTTTCTTAACAGTGCCAGTACATAATTATTGTTTTTATAAACATAAAACAGCATTTTTAACTAATAATATTGTATGCTTTTCGAACGTTACTGAATTACCAGCAAATTTGATGTGTTATAGAAATACATGCAATTTCGTTTATGACGTAGTTTTAGGTAGAAAAATTAATCAAATGAAAATGTTTATTAATTCAAATTGTACGTTATTCTTCAAATGTACGCAAGTACCGACGCGCGACGTCATAGGACAGACACAGAAAAGTGTAGGTCAAAAATACAGTTTCATATAAGAAAGAATAATAAATTTCTGTATTAATTTAGACATAATAATTTATGTATGTAATTTGCAACTTTTTAGGTAAAACGTCTTACTCGTGCGTAATAAATCACGGTAATTAATTTAGGAGGCACACCTAATCTCACTTAAAATTTCTAATAATCACGTTTTTTAAATTTAAAATGTTTTGCCGTAATTATAAACAGTTACGCGGGTTCAATGTTTCTCACCACGAATGCAGCGCCCGCTGGTGGACTTTGTCTGAAATCAACAAGACCGGGTTCATAAAAACTTGCTTGTAAACCATTTATGCTTACGCGCTGTAATTTTTGAATTTTCCGCCGTTAATAGTAACGAAATGCCCTACTTTTCAAAGACTGTTTTACTGAACTAGTTGTTTTAGTATTTTATCAATATTGGCAGTATGGCGAGCAAAATTGATTTTTAAATTCTTAGTAATTCTCATAGATTGCGCCGGCGTTCGTAGAAGCCGCAGGTTAGGGTTCTAGGGATCTTGGTCAATGACGTTGACAAATTTCGTGCCATGTGGCACTAGGGGTGTAAGAAATAGTCCTACAGTTCTAATAATTTTATACGAAAGCCGGGAGGGTACTTCAAAATTGGATTCAAATTCAGTAATCACTCCTGCGTTTAAAATAATTACATTACGGTGACTAAACGGAAATTGCACCCTGAAAATTGCAAATAATTTGTTGTAATCTCGGCGTAGGAATACAGTCTTCCCCCTCCCTAAAGCCAGTCCTCCATCTTGGGTGTTTCATTTGCACTGTCAGGTTACAGTCGATAAACCGCAAAATTGGGTTTACGAATATTTGTTTAAGTTCGTTCTAACTAAAAACTACCAGAGATTATACATCATTGTTGGGGCCTGCAGTTGCACGTACAAGCGGCAACATGTCCCAGCAACTGTTGCCGATTCGCTTTCAGGAGCACTTGCAGGTTGGTAAAACACTTTGACTCCTAATCCACCCCTAATACATTCCTTTAAGTTAAGTTTAAGGGCCCTATCTCCCCTAAAGTAGTTCCCCACGAAAGTATATCAAAACTAATCTTCTATTGTATGAAATAACAGCAGGTCACTGTTGTTATTATCTTTGGTGTGCTTAAAAAAAAGGGGCGGATGGCAGCAAGAAAAACCTTATCGCTCGCTATAAGTGGGTTTTATTAATCATTATAATAGGTAGAAGAAGTTTTTATTTGTTGGTTCTTATTTAGGAAGGAAAATAAATGGGTTAA
>JABXWE010057912.1:0-14867 GCA_014611495.1 Limonius californicus
CCGTAATTCCTAGATTCAACATATCCAATCCATTTCTACCTATTAATGGTGGGCCACCATTTTTAATCACATACGTTTTCAAAATGTAATTGTGACCTTGGTATGCAATATTTAAATCTAAATACCCAATGGGTTTACATGTTACACCAACATAATCTGAAAGTACTAAATCATTTGCCCTCAGCTTTTTATTATAAAAATATCGAGCATACAGTTTTTCTGAAATCGCCGCATGAGCAAAACCTGAATCGGCTTCAAAACCTAAGGGAATATTTTGTACTGTCAAATTTATGTACGTTGGTTTAACATTTCCATTTACATCGATTTCCATGCTACTAAAATTAAACAAATTATCTTTTTCGAGCATAAAATAATGTGCGTTTTCTTCTTCCTTGTGGCACACCACAGCCAAATGTCCTTTTAACCCACACTTACGACAGACATAATTACGGAAGTAACATTCACTATTTTTGTGATTACCACGCCCGCACACATTACATTTACTAAATTTACCTCTCTGTATTTCACTTATCTGCTTTCTGGAGATTGCTGCCGCCCCTTTGGTCTCGAGAACCTTCGTTGTTGCTGGCCTTTTTGTCTTGCGTAATGGACCTCCTCTTGCTTCGGATCCCTGACCCAGTCACTATCCGGGAGTTGCTGCTGGCTGCTCTCCGCTCTCGTGGCATATTCCCTTAATGTGCATTCCCTTGCTTGAGCAATTTTAGTTAATGATTGCAGAGTCACTTCTGCCTTGGATGCATCTTCTTCCAAAAGTCTGTCCATAATACTACTTGGATTAACACCTACCACGAATACATCTCTTATAACCACCGACAGTTCTGCTTTTTCGTTAAACCCACAATTTGCCGCTAAACTTCTTACGCGAGCTGCCCATTCTGCTATACTCTCGTTGGCTGCTTTCCTTGCCGTATAAAATTTAACCCGTGCTGCAAAATATGATTTCACTGGGCTAAAATATTCAGTTAATAATATTACAAGTTCGTCGTAGGATTTTGTTTCTGGCAAACTTGGTACACATAAATTTCTAATCAGCACGTAGCATTCCTCATTCAATGTGTTTAAAAGGATCGCTCTTTTTCTTGCGTCCTCGCTGATACCATTTGCTACGAAAAACTGATTCAACCGTTCTTTAAACACAGTAAAGTCGGAGTTTTTATGATCAAACGTTTCCAAAGTTCCTAATAAGCCAATGATATTCTTACTTGAACTTGTATCTGGCGGTGCCATTATGTTTAATTACTTTTAATTACACTTAACTTTATCTACCCCAGGTGCTATCTTAAATGTAACTACCGATTTTCCTCGTCGCCAATGTCATATTTGCGGGTATCGTAATAAATCACACATAGGTTTTATATTTTATTTCCCACAAATAAACACCACAAGCCTACACCTGTACAGTTTAGCAACTAACTTCCCATTTTCCTCATGCATGCAGGTGCTCCACCGTAACCCCACCAACATACACTACAATAAGTGTGTGGAATTCGCGAAATCATAAATGATAAATGAATAATAACATAATATGGTGAGAAAGTCATACAAATAAAAATTAAAGATATAATGACAACAATTATCTTCAAAAATAGCCAATAGTTTGACACGTAAGCTTTATTTGTTGTACTATTGTGTTTTTTATTATGGGCATAAGAAAGAGGCAAATGCAAGAAAGCAAAAAGCAAAAAAGATAAAGATAACGAAAACGGTGTATCTAGGTCATATACTGCGTTGACAAAAATATGCTCTCCTACAGCTAATCATAGAAGGAAAAGTCGAATGGAAACAGGAAATAGGTAGCAGAAGAATATCATGGTTCCAGAACATCAAGAAATGGACCGAAATTAACTTTGAAGAGCGTGGACATACGGCAGCCGATAGAGAAAAGTTCAAAGAAGTGAAGAACACCCGAAGAAGAACATTTGTAGGTCATTACTGTGGACATTTTTATTGTAAGATTGGACCTCTCTGCTTGAAATGGCAAGATGAATGCAATGAAAACAATGACCCGAAATAAATTTTAAAATTGTAAGATTTTATTATTTTTTCTAGCTCAAAAGAACATTTAGCCTTCTTCCTTTCCCCAGCTTAATAAAAAATATATATTTTTCTGTAACTTTATCAAGCAGTTATATCTTTCCTTAAATCACTTCGCCTGGGATTAGCTGCTCGGTGGATTAAGTACCTTAGCAACCGCCACTGCCGCTGCCAGTTGCAAGCCCAAATAAAGGAGGAGGGTTCGTAGGCAAGGCCCGCAAGTTACCCATAAAAATATAAAATTTTATATTAATTTGATGAGCACTGAAGAGGCTTTTCAAAAATGCCGTAATATACAGGGATTTCCATTTAAAAACCATATGTTTAATACAACATCATGCATGTGAACACCGTGTATAAACTTTTTTTTAATATGGAAAGAAGGTGTGCGTATATGTTGCCTGAGTGAAGAGCTATTTTCCGCCCACGCATGAGACAGACTGTTAGTACATTGAACCCTCGGTTCTCGAACAGCTCAGTTTTCGAACAATTCGGTCCTCAACCAACTGAAAATAAACTCTCGTTTCTCACACATAATTCGCTTTCGTAACACGTTTTTCGTATTTACTCGGTCGCCGAACCAAACGCTCGGTTCCCGACCATCCGACGGAGAAGGGAAGGGAGGATATTACCAGCTGAATAGTTAAAGAAGTTATTCAAAAATCGGGATAATTAGAAAGTTTTGTGAAAAAGTATGACCCTACCAAAAAGTAGCAACGAAGGTCATAAACATGTTGAATGACAACGCTATGACTCATTTCCGACAAGTGTTAAAACGCAGGCAAAACCAGACCTCATTGGACAGGTTCTTAATGAGACAGAAGAGAGAAAGAACCTCAGAAAACTTCCCTTCCAAATAATAATGATAACGTCTTTTCGTCCCTTTTCTACACCTCTAGTACGCTGTTAACTCTCCACAGTACAGATAGAATTTTAAATTGCTATTTAAGAATTTTTTGGGAATAGCTTTACATGTATTTGAAGACGGTTTTTATAAGTTCGGTACTTCCAAGTAGTTGGGAATGTAAATTGTTAAGTGTATTGATATTCCCATTATTTAACAATTCCAAATATTGAATGTATGTTGTTGAATGTTGTAACAAATAAAAAGTCAGAGCTGAAAATGACTTTATAATATATTATATTCTAATAATCAAGTTAACCTTCACATTTGATACTCAAGGTAAGCAACTTCAAATTATGCATCTAAGTAGAAACAGAAATTAATATATATTTTCAATACAAATTACGCATCAGAGTTAACACGACAACAAAATGTAATTATAAAACTGCAACTTAAAAACAAATGTAATTGAAATAATTATTTTAGCTTTAATTTTGCGGTTTTAGAATGGAAAAGGGGGATTTCTCTATAAACCTCAATGACGAAAATGCAACGTGCATATTCTTTAAGAACTGTGAAATAATCAACAAGGCAGTGTCGACTTTCCACCCAGATGCATTTAAATTTGCACAAAATTCTCACGGTGGTTTTGTATCGGGAGAAGGAGTAATTTGTTGCGGCTCCGCTGCTTATTTAAAAGTTAATCTATTTTAATTGTTTACCCCCAAACCGATTACAACAACCAGAACCTCTACCCCTTTCCTAGAACCAGAAGGAAAAGTACCTCCGTTGACTGTTTCGGGTGAAATTATTTGCTAATTAGAGGCTAGTTCCTCCTATAGAATAAAATTAAAGGAGGCAGAATAACACAATTTGATGAATTTCCATGGTAGGCAACTTTGGAATATAAGTCTCTCTCTCTTCAGCAACCTCTTTGAATCCACTGCTGGATGTAGGTCTCCCCCTGAGTCTTCCACTCTTGTCTGTTTTGGGCTAGTCGGTGCCAGTTTCGTCCTGTCATTGCTTTAATACCATCTATCCAGCATTTTGGTGGTCTTCCCATATTTCTTTTGTGCCCTCTTGGCCTCCACTGGATGATATTCTTAGTCCATCGTTCACTCTCTTATCGGACCACATGTTCCACCCAACTCCACTTCAACTTCGCGATGTTAGCGATTATGTCGTCTACCTTCGTTTTGTTACGCTATTTCGCGCATCATTAGAATAAGGAGGGTGAAGCCTGGGGAAAGGTAATTTTGTGTAACAGAATCTTTGTCGAACTGCAACGAAAGAGTGTCGTACGCCGTTCTTAACTGTTAAACTAAATTTTCCGACGACGTGTCCTCAAATTTCATATTCGTGGTGATTTAGAATCACGGGTTTTCTAGTCTGATATAACAAATGCGAAATCTGCGAGTGCCGTTTTAGGGCTACTGATGTAAGGAACTCGTGGCTCTTGAAGTCGAGTTTTTATTGGGTTAGATTTTGTGATGTCGAAGCCCTGAGGTCTCATATTCTCCTTGTGGAGGCTTTACATTGGGGATTACGTTACTACAGTAGCCGCATACGTCGAAAGGTCCGAAGTCAGAGCTACTGCTACTCGATATCCATTTCCAAATTCTGAAGTGAATAGTATCACTTACGTCAGTCTATATCTGTCGGACGTGCCGGGTCCAAAATTTTCCATTTGATCGTGCAGCTTTGTCGGAGCGGATCCCCTCTTCTAACTGACGCTCCTCACTGATTGTCTGCATGTGGCGGAGAGCGACCTGGTGGAGGTTGTGGCCGTCATCCTCGAACGAAGCACCCGGATGGTCGGAGTAAGTGACTCCTGTTCAATCTACCTTGAATTTGATTAATGGTGAGAAGCTGCTACTACAGGTAGCTAACCAAGATTGTGATATATGTAATTTGTGCAGTTTTGTTTACGGTTGTCAATATTAAAAGCTATATGCTGGTAGCATTCACCTTTGTTATTAGTTTATAATATTTTTTTTTATTGATACCCCATTTTGCTTATTTAAAGTACGCCTCAGAGTGTTTAAATCCAAGTTTTAAAAACGCGCGTGTTTTAAAGTTACCATGGCAACATCAACAACCCGAGAAACTGCTCAGACATTTTCTGAAGGTAAGCAAGCACAACTCGTTCATCTGTATCTGTTACCTTTTGCTCTTCCATCCATTTAATGAACTTGTCGTATTCTTTTTTATAAGCGTCTTCCGATTTTTGCGGTAGTAACCGCGATTCTGCTTTTCTATTTAAGTAATCAATGTTAGAACTCATTTTAAAGCAATATACAACCAGTGACAACTGTAGTGACAACAATTAATCCTATGTGACAGATTGCAAATTATTTTTTGTTTTTCTCATTTCCATGACAACGAAAGGTATCTGATGTCACATCACGAATTCAACCATTTTACATTCTTAGTTCTTATTTCCATTTTTTGTAGTAATAATACCAGTATTTATGATTTCAAAGTGTACCAATAAAAAAAAATAGCGTAAAGTATTCGTGGATAACTGGTCTTTAAAACACTTGCTCTATTTCGAGCACTCCGGCTGCGCCGTCGTGCTCGAAAAATCGCGCGTGTTTTAAAGACCTTAATATCCACTTATACTTTAATATACTATTATACTTGACTACTACCTTTACCGGTATCATCATTTAATATTGTATTAAGATTGTTATATATTCTGTGTTGTATGGGGTAATTTGGTACCGAATTCGGCAGGGTTTATCTTGAATATATGATACATAAGTACCGATGCCTATTTGTGTTTTATTTTTATTAACAGAACAATCTGGACCAAACGAGAATTTGGTGGTTTGTCTCGTTGGAATTTTGTTATCTACCTAGTAGTAGTAGGAGTGGACTACCTGGCGCCACGCACATCCCTCTTCGAGGACCCACGAGCTTTTCCACTGGTCAACTAGCCGCTGCTATACCTGGGGACGTCCGGGCCCACATATAGTGTTCGGCGACTTTAAACCGTAACAGTTTTTCTTCTTATATCTTCGTTCCGAATGTGTTGTCTCAGAGAAACTCCCAAGATTGCTCTTTCGATAGCCCTTTGTGTCGTTCTTAATCGGTTGGCTGATTGTATTGTAAGTGTCATTGTCTCCATGCCATACGTCATGACAGGAGAATACAACTTACTATTGAACACTTCTCTTTTTAGGGTAATGGGGATTTCTATATTTTTTAAAACCATGTTGAGTTTACCCAACGCAGCCCAAGTCATGCGTATTCTTCTCGTAATTTCCGTTTTGTTTTACTTGCCAAGTGTGATTGTGTATCCTAGATATGAGAATTCGTTTACTTTTTCGATTTCATTTCCGTCTATTTCCACTTTAGTGTTTTCTTCTGTCATTACTTTGGTTTCATTCAAATTCGTCTTCAGGCCGACTTTCTCTGATTCCGTTTTCAGTTCTCTCAGCATTTCCTGTAGTTGTTCCATGTTATTGGTTATAATCACGATGTCATCGGCATATCTAAGGTGACCCAAATGTCGACCGTCAATCTTCACTCCGTGTTCTTTCCAGTTTAATTTCTTGAACACATCTTCTAGCGCGTAGGTATATAGTTTTGGGGAGATCGTGTCTCCCTGCCTGACTCCTCGCTCGTCTTTTATCTTCGGTGTTGTTATATCTTCTGCTATGTTTATTTGTATGGTTGCTTTGTTGTATATTTGTTTCAGGAGGTCCCATATACCATGAGTCTATCCTTGCGTTATTCAGTCATTGGTAGATTGCCCATAGTTGTATGAAATCGAACGCTTTATTGTAGTCCACAAAGGCTAGCTGAAGAGGTACTTTGTATTCATTACATTTCTCTATAAGTGCAGGTAATGTTTGGAGACGGTCTATAGTCTTGTAACCTTTGCGGAACCCGGCCTGTTCGACTGATTGATTTTGTTTAATAATTTGTTAATAATTATTTTTGTCATGAGTTTATAAGGATGTGGTAGGAGATTTATTGGGCGGTAGCTGTCTAGGTTACATGTGTCTCTATTTTTATGTATTAATATAACCGTCGCATTTCTCCATGAATCTTGGGATGGTTCCGTTCTGTAGGCATTTGTTCATGAGGATTTGAATTGCTTTTAGAGTAGTCGATCCTCCCCTTGGAAACATGCAGATGCGGGCTTTGTGGAACCGTTTCCACATTACCCACATCAGGTGATTTGTTTCTAATACGCTATGCGCTAGTGTTTTAGATGCCAAGGAACGCATTGGTCCGAAGCCAAGGGCTCTTTTGAAAAAGTGGGATGCTGAAAATATGATTAAGGCTTACAGGGAAAATAAGGTGGGATTAAGAAAAGCGCTAAAAGAGTTCAAAGTGCCACAGACGACACTTCAGAGATTTACTAAGAGCGATATGTCACCTGAAGATTGCGTTTCTTTAAAAGTAGGGCGTAAGCCTATCCTACCTGATAATATTGAGCAGCAGTTGGTAGAGTATCTCGTTGAAATCGATAATCGCCTTTATGGCCTTACTAGATTGGATGTAAAGAGGTTGGCTTATCAACTAGCGCAAGCAAATAATATCAAGCATCCTCATTCTCGAGAGCAAATGGGTTTAACAAAGAAGCCATAGACAAGTTTCTTGACATGCCGCAAGCTGAGCACGAAAAACACTCTTTTAATGCTGATCGTGTTTACAATGTATACGAGACTGGGCTCACTGTAATCCAGAGCAAGATACCACATGTAGTTGGACTTAAAGGTAAACCTCAAGTGGCGGCAATCACATCAGCAGATCGAGGTTCCATGATAACTATCATATGCTGCATGAGCGCTGGTGGAACCTTCATCCCACCAATGATGATCTTCCCCAGAAACAATTGAACTGATACTCTAATGAAAGGAGCACCCCCTGGAGCAATCGGAATATGCCATCCTTCTGGTTGGATACAAACAAAGATTTTCACTGAGTGGTTCGAACTCTTCCTTACTAAGACGCATCCCACGAAGGCGTCGTCTGTTTTACTAATCCTAGACGGGCACAACAGCCACGCAAGAAACCTTGCTGTTATTGAACGTGCAAGGATGAACCATGTAACAATTGTGAGCATCCCACCTCATACCTCCCATAAAACACAGCCACTTGATAAGACGTACATGGGCACTCTCAATACATGTTTCAGTGAGTATGTTCGTCAATAGCAGCGGCATAGCAACCGGCTCTTGGGGCCATGTGGCATAGCCGAGTTGTTTGGAAAGGCTTACTTACAATGCCAATCTGGCTCTATCGCCGCCAAAGGATTTCTGAAACTGGAATTTTCCCATGTGACCGCACTGTTTTCGGAGATGCTGATTTTATTGCTGCTACACCTGCCGTCCATGCTCAAACTAGAGAAACACTTAGGCCATCACATGAGGAAGAGGACAGAATTCAGAGAGCAAGTGGACAAAACTCAGGACCATACGAAGATCCCGTCTTGCCCAATGTAAGCCAGAATGTAACAACTGCTATCATTAACCATCTGCCGACAAAACCTGCTAAGAGAATGCCAAAAGGAAAACAGGCACAAGGTTCCTTGGTATCTATCGCAGCAAGCGGTCCCAGTGAAAATGACCTGCGAGAAGCTGGTTGTTCTAAATCATTAGCGAACACCTCTTCAAACTGGTTGTTCTAAATCATTAGCGAACACCTCTTCAAATGTTTGCGTGTATCCACAAGATATCATGCCAATACCTCCTTTGAAGAGAAAGTCATCCAACAGAGGTCATAAGCTAAGCTCATCAGCTGTTTTCACATCGTCGCCTTATAAATCAGAACTTGAAGAATCCTTATCCAGGTAAACAGAAACTGCCTTCAGGCAAAACCAAAACCAGAAAAAAATCCTAAAGTTGTTCCTTCAAAAACATGCAAAAAACGTCTTAAATTTATTGAGTTGGATGAAGAGTCGAATGAATCCATCTTTTAAGGGGAGTCAAATTTAGATCTTCGACTTGGTCGGATTAGGTGTCAATTGTGTGAGGAGTGGAGTCACTCTTTGTGTGCTGAATGTGAAAATGACTCATACATATGCGATTTTTGCAAGTAAACCCCTCTTTCTATTTTAATTTGATAAACTAATAATGTTCTTATGTAATAAAGCAATATTATAAAAAAAATAATTGTTTAAACTTCAATATCTTTAAGCTCCAATATCTATACGTGTTTACACATTTGATTTACTATAATTTTAAGGTGTTTCTACATTACCCGCACTTTTTTAAAATTACAAGAAACGTAGTAAGAGCACAAAATATTTTTCAATTTTTTACGTACATGGATTTTGTACTATGATTTATGGTTTCATATTCAAAACATTATAGGTAAACTTAAGGAAATTTCCCCAACTAAAATAACAATTACCAAATTTTTTACATATTAAAAACAAAGTGGGTTTCCAGATTTGCACCCCCTCCTCTTCAACTTGCGCAATTGTATTTATTCCTTTACACCATATTTAGATCAGCAATGAATGTACGAATGTAAAATTAAAAGTTTATGTGCCCGTGCAAAACAATACCCTCTGCAACGAGCTATTAAAAATTGAAATGCTCTAACATAAAGTCAAAATTTAGGTTTAAATTTATATCATACTGTTTAGCTAAAATTAAAAATAAGAACGCAGTACAAAATTAAACGGCTTATTAAAAAGTCGCACAATAAGAAACTGTTGAATCTTTATGAACTGATATTTTATTAAAATAAATTGAATAATAGCTATGATATTGTCTAACCTCCGATAGGAGTAAGCACCGCAAGAAGAAGAAGAATAATATACTAGAATAAATTTACATTTATAAAAAACTATTCTCCGTTTTTAATACCAGTTAGTTTATTAAATACTATTTTGCAATTTACAAATTCTGCAGCTGTCTAATGATATGTTTGGTGCAGTTCCTTCCGGAGGTTTGACATAATTACCAGGAGACTAGTCAGAAAACCGGGTGACCACGAGATGAAGTAAGCATGTAACTTTTTGTGTTTAAACCAATTATTTTGAAATTGAAAACATGCCACAATGACGTTTTTAAACAAATTAATAAAAAAGAGCACCTAAAGTTGATTATCCTTATGTTTTCAAGGCCAACTTTAGAAAAAAACAAGTAGGAATATCATACATTTTTTATTAAACAATTGAATATTTCGGCCATTTTAAACGGAAATGTTATATCTGTAGAATGCAAATTCTATGACAAAAAAAATTAAACAGAAAGCGGAGGTAGTTGTATTTAAAAATGAAAAGTTAGTGTAAGTTCCGCCCAAACCGGAAGTCAAAACTAAGGGTAAAAAATGCTTAAAGTTAGACATTTAAAGGTTATATCTTAGTTTAAAATTTCAAAATATAAAAGTTTAACTACAAAAATGTTGCATGCTGTTGCTTCATCTCGTAGTCACCAGGTAGACCAATGTAATTTTACCTCTCTCAAAAAATATTGTACATATCGTTTCGGTTACTCATCCTACGATGTACAAATACTTCAGGTTGATTTACATATCAGCGACAGCTAAACATCCAACAGGAAAGCAAATTGAAAGACCGTGACATTCCTGACAACACTGTCACTGTCACTGTTATGATGACAACTTCAACCTATTCTCTCATTGCTTGTTTGTATTACGCTATCGCGATATGACCAGTATATAAATCCTCCCCATACTATATGCTCTCCATTACAGTTAATCTATTTCTTAGATTAAGAATATGTCACCGCATTACATTTCATAGTAACGACAAGTGTACTTGTTAGGTTTGTCGATATATATATTTTGGACCATAAACTTTTAAAGCAGTCGTGTAGCTCAATTTGCTAGCTAACTTCCTTCCAATCCACTTATAGCAGCCTACCTTAAATCAAATTTTGTTCAGCTGTTTTTCTTATATTTATTTCGTCAACCCTTACAATTCCCTATATACAACCATTTTCTGTCATACTGTTTACAAAATCCATGCAACTATTGCTTAGCGTAGCTAAAGGTTTTCAGGTTACAACCACTTAGCCTGGGCAGATTTGAATAAAAGTCATGTCAATCAAAATAAGTCAATGACGTCTGCCAAAAACATCAAATTTTTTGGTCTGACTATAGCACTTATTGGTACGCGAAAAAGTAATACTAACAAAACCCTAGTAAAATTGCCAAACAAACTGGTAAGTATCCACCAAATTTTATTATAGACCACTTACTTTTAACTATTTCCCAGAAACTTCCCAAAACCAAACCTGGAAATTTCTTGGTATGTCCACTGTCAATAGAAGTCCTGCTTGCGCTTACATTAACGGGCACCAAAGGTACAACCTCCAAAGAAATAGCCAACGCTTTGCTACTCCCAAGAAGTCCTGACAGAATCCAACAAGCTTTTCAGGAATTAAGCCATTATTTCAAAGGGAACGAGAACTACGTTCTGAGTTCCACCAACAAAATTTACGTACAAAATGGTGCACAAGTTAGCAACCAATTCCGAAAAGTAGCAGAGAAATCATTCGGTGCCGACATACAAAATATTAACTTCCAGAATAAAGACCAAACTGTAGCTGAAATAAACGAATGGGTTGAACAGAAAACCAAACATCGAATAATGGGATTGATGGATACTGACTTTTTAGGAGATAATACTCGAGTGGCACTCATCAATACCATATATTTTAAAGGCCGACCAGTGAAGGAATTTAGTCGTGCAACTGCCGGGAAAAGGCGATTTTACATCAGCAGATCGGACTATATCGATATCAACATGTTGGAAAGCATAGGATACTTTAATTACTGCGAAAATACCAAACTTGGAGCCAAACTGTTAGAACTACCGTATGAAGGCCATGATGTTACAGCAACTTTGGTCCTTCCTGACGACAAGACAGGGCTCGCTAGTTTGGAAACTCACATTTCTGAATTCTTCCATCTACCCCAGTACAAACGAGAACCTGTTCATGTCCGTCTGCCGAAATGTAGAATGACTACAGACATCAATTTTGATAAGATCTTGCAAGGGGTAAATATGTTTATAAATTGTTAACAACATGAAAGTTGTACTGTTTAAAACAAATTGTACTGTTTTTCCTATGATTGTATCTACACGATGATCAACACCATTTTCAATTGAAATTAGAAGTGTTAAACAAATCATGTATGTTTACTTAAGCCACACGATTTGTAACATTTCTTATAAATATTTAATAGTTATCAAAATATAGTTCAGTTGCTTTAGCTATTTTTTAGTTTAGAACCGAAGAAGGTTACTTACGAATGCATAATGTAACATCCTCACGGTTTACAATCTTCCTAGCCGATTTTACAGTTCTTCACACTTGATAAATTTCAGCCAGACCAGTCGATACGATGATGATACAAGTATATATGCCAACAACATGGCACGAAGATGAAGAAATAAAGGAAATATACGAAAAGGTCTACCGACTAACCGGACAGCCAAGAGCAGATGATAACGTTATTATAATGGGTGATTCGAATGCTGTTGATAGGTGATGTCAGATGACCGAGATAGATACCAAATAGAGCAGGAGTTTACCAGGGCCGACACCGACAGCCACTATAACATGGCCATGATGAAATGTAGACTACAGTTCAAAAACTTTAACACAAGAAGACAAATAGGATTTAAGCAAATTTAAAAACGTAAGGATACTGAAAATATTCAAAGAAAATGTCGCGAAAAAAGTTTTAAAAGAAGAAGACAATAGCGATGATATTGAGGAGAGATGGAACACACTGAAGCAAGGTGTAATCATGTAGCAAATGAATCTTGTACAAAATGCCATGCAAATCAGAAAACCATGGGAACCAAAGACATTAAAAGAATTCATCGATGGAAAAAGAAATAAATAAGGAAGCTAAAAGAGCAAAAGAAAACTATATAAAGAAAAACAGTGAATAAATACAGAACCACGTAAATGAAGGACGAACAGGTAAAGCCTATAGAAAAGTTAAAATCTTCTTTAATATACGAAAATGGAGAATAACTAATTGACAACGAAAACACAAGAAGATGGAGAGAATATATGCATCAGAATTATATGAAGCCGAAGAAACAGAAGAAATGTCCTAGACGAAGAATATCAAGATGATAGCAACGAAGACACTGGCGATCCAATCATGAAAGCGAAGTTTGACAAGCAGGTAGCAATTTTTATATATAGCGGGTTTGTTACAGCGTTCGCCGTTTCGCGCAACTAATACGCCATTGCTTCCTATCTTGAATGTCTTCTTGTGTCATCTGTCTATTCGTCATCGTTTTTTCTACACCTCATGTTCTTCGGGACCGTTCCCTTCTTCGTCTACCGGCTGGATACCATTTCCAAATTTTCTTCGTTCTTCTGTTTTCTTCCATGCGGTTTAGGTGTCCGTACCATATTAGCCTTTTTTCTATCCTATCTATTATATCGTGTTGTACTTTCATGGCTCGTTTTATGATGTTATTAGGAATATGCTGGAGCCTTAATATCCTGCAACTTCTTCGAAGCGCATCCATTTCTAAGACTTGTAATTTGAGGCTATGTTTCTTCGAAACGTCCCAAACTTCCGCATTGTACAGCATAATTCCTTCCGTTATAATCAAATATATTCTGGGCTTTGTGCAGTTCATAATTTCCTGACTCCACCAATTTAAAAAGGAATAAATGCCTGGGAATATATAGAATTACCGGTGATAGTATTACCAGCCTAGGCGGGCACACTCTTAGAAAAGTATACCAACCAATGAGCGAAATATAAGAAAGTGGCGAAATTCCATCTGACTTCACAGGGGCAGTGATAGTGCTTATTCTTAAGAAAACTACAACAGACAAATGTGAAGACCGTCGTAAAATAAGCCTCACTACGCACGCGTAAAGATTCTAAGCAAGATTGTCAATCGAAGAATAGAATGAAATATCGCAGAAAACCTGACAGAAGATCAGTTTGGGTTTAGGAAAGGCTCGGGAACAAGAAAGGTAATCCTTGCACTAAAACTATTGAACGAAAAAATGATGAGGAAGGACAAACCAGTATATATAGCCTGCGTAGATTTAGAAAAGGCATATGAGAATGCCGAATGATAAAATAATGTTCACCATTTTAAAAACAACTGGTATCAAATACAAAGATAGAAGAATATTACACAGCATCTATAAAGAACAAACAGCCATAATACAAAATGATGAAAGCGATAAAACAGTAACAACTAATGAAATAGAGGGAAATAAGGGAAATAGAAACATGGAATGCGAAGAGTATCACAGGTAAAGAAGAAGAATTAGTGGAAGAAATGATAAAACGTCAAATAAAGGTCCTAGGAATTACAGAAACCAAAGAGAAAGGAAATGGTATGAAACGAACATATAAGGAATACTGGCTATTTTGGTCAGGTGTGAAAGAAACGGAAGAAGCAAGATATGAAGTAGGACTAATAATAAGGCCAAATATGTTAAAAGACATTATAAATGAATATATAAATGAATTGAAATGAAGCTACTAGGAAAAGAAACATGAATGTGATAATATCATACGGGGAAAACGATGATGCAAAAAAGGAAGAAAAAGATAAGTTTTTTGAAGAGGTACAAAAAGCAATAGACGATGGGGGAGGAATTATACTTGTTATGGGAAACTTAAACGGATGAGTAGAAAAAGAAAATGTAGGTATAGAAGAATATTTAGGAAAAGAAGGAGAAACGACTAAAAAAAATAATGGAGACAGAATAATAAAAATTAAGTATAGAAAACAACCTAGCGATAGCAAACACGAAATTCAAGCATAACGATATACACACATTTACAAGAGTTGTAGAAATCAGAAATGAGAAGTCAATTATTGACTACTTCCTAATAAGTAAACCTAAATGGAAAAATGTACAAGATGTCAAAGTAACAAGACTAACAGAGATAGGAAGTGATCACTACTTGGTAAATATTGACCTAAAGAAAGAAAAAGAAGAAAAATCAGACAAAAGAAGAAAGAAAACCCAAGAAA
>JABXWE010057913.1:0-16216 GCA_014611495.1 Limonius californicus
AGTATCATCAGAAGAATGAACATTTTACTCTCGACAAACTCTTGGCTGACTCGCGAAAATTATGAATACAAGGGGGACAGGACTACTTTATTCAAAGTTATTAAATCAATGGGTTATAAACACAAAATGGAGAATGGACGCAAAATGTTATGTGAACAAAAACACGTCGTTGCATCCAAAATTAAATTTTTGAGACAATTTCTCCAGTATCAAAATGTGACATTCGTATACCTACGCGAAACGTGGATCTACCAAAATGGATCCGCGAGTCGTCAATGGGTACATGAGCGGCATAGATGTTAGTTCTTCTTAATTTGCTGCAAGACCTAAATGTAGGACAACAAAGAATGGCATAGAATATGCTCTGTATACATACGATTTGAGTTCAGAATTCTCGTGAAAAAAGAACAGCAATATGTATTTGGTATGTGTTACAACATTTAAATTATAGTTATTATTTTATTTATACTGAAATCATAATTATATCTAAGTATTATAAACCAATATTGAGCAGCAATAGGCGGACGTTAAATGAACAAACAAGCTCCACTGGCAACATTGCCAGCTTTCAAAAACATAACCTCCATCAAGAAAAACTAGCATAACCCAACTTAATTAATTGACAAATTTCAATGATACCACACTTTCCCTCAGATTTCCATAGCCTGTTGGATGGCAAATCAATCGTGAATAGATTATACAAATTGTATAAATTAGAGTAATTTACTTCAATACCAAAAGGAAATTAATGGAACTACATTCACATTTACTATAAAGTTACATTCTTCAATTTATTACCTTACATCTGTATGTTAGCTATTTCTGAACTTTTCTTCGCTGCAAGTTAAACTTGGAGATTCTCATTGAAGTCGAATACTGCAAAAACAATACCGAACTTTTCCTGAACAGGTAAAGTTGCAACAACGTTAAGAACTCCATGAATAATGGAATGCTCAAGTCTTGTTATTAATTCATACAGTGTATACACAGAAATTAACTTGCCGACTCTTGCGGCTTTGCCCTGAACTAATTTTACCAAAGAAGTATAATTTCATTAGAAACCCCTCATGTGAGATTCGCAAATTTTGTTAACTTCTCAAAGGTTACACTTTCAAAGGCCGCCTTTCAAATCTAATTAGATCCTCGGATTTAGGAAGCATAAAAAATACGTGAATTACATGAAAAGACTCTTTGCAAAATATTTTTATTTAACAAGAAGCTTTATGTTACACTTGTGTAACGTTATAGTATTAAATTTATGAAGTATTTCCATTAGCTTTTTTTTAATATTCTATACGTATTTCTCGTTAGAAGTATTAATAATTATAGTATGAGCACCGTAAAAACATATTGCAGCACCCTCCGAGTGTCATATTACACCACAGAAAATATCTACCTCATATATTCCCTTGTTACCCACTGTAACTGAAAAGCTTTATTTATTCCGCACGCAAGCTAATGGAAAATATAACAGTACCTATCCATTGAAATGTAAAAGAATGCCGCAGAACAAATAAAAAGAGGTTTGTAAAGAATGAAGTTCATTTCATCCCTGGCATAGAGGCACAGTTACCCATCAAGCACGCTCCAGTGGCGGCGACTGGATACACGCTGATTATAAAACGCGAACAATGGCGAGTTGGGCAATACAGGGGGTGCGATTTTCAGGTACTGGAGCAACCACGCGTGCTATGATTATAGAGTACAACGGAGGTACATTAGGTTCTTGTCACCAACAGTGTCGGCACCTTCAGGCCCTTTCTATGCTAATAGCGCCCTTCTTAAGCTGGATTGTCTAGGAAAGCTATCCATGCACCAGAGATGCCGAACCCATTGGTAAGTGCCGACTGACAATGAAACTATTTCCAGTATCTATGAACGGGTCGGATTTAAGCTTGCGGTTCAATAAATAGACCATTTAAGGTATTGGGTTTTGTGTTCTTTGCCGGCACCGATTTCGTTGGTGACACTTACAATGAGATTAACGACCAAAAAATTGCCGAAACAAACAAAAGTACAATATTGCAGGCTGTCTTGTATTTCTCCTTAAGCTCTCATTACTAATTGCATTTGTGACAAGAACTGATTTAATGAATCGATATTTATTCGTTTTGAACCTTCAAGTACCCTACAAAAATTAGTCTGTTTATTGGTATATACAAGTATATCCTATTAAACCATCATTGCATTTGCATGTATGAAATAAAAGTGCTCAGTGTGGTAATAAAAGGATTCTGGCGACGTTTCTCCCGCAAAACTTAAATTTCAAATTTAAAACTGCAATGTTGAGAGAATTCTAATCGCAGTTAAAAATTAGTTTGCGACGATGATTTTGGTGATTCTTTTCCATTTTTGAGATGCCAACTTGAACGCTTTTTGGACAAAAAATACGTTTCCTTAGCCAATATAAGAAATATGATGTTTAAATTTTGTATTTTGTGTTTGTGGTTTACAGTATACTTTCTTGCTGATTATCCAAATGCTACCAATATTTCAAAAATATGGAATTTAATGAATGCTTAACCGTTCAAAAGCAAATATACTGAAATTTGAAATAGTTCAAGAGCTCTTAACAGTCAGATAATAGTAGTAATTGATTTCCTCGCAAAGGAAACCTATAATGCTATAAAAATTTTATTGTAAATACAAACGGGTACAGAAATGTAACCACATGTGAGAGTTATATTAGAAGGTGCTTTTACCAGATGGTAATATGTGAATTGAAAATGCACTTTATAGTGAAAATCACAAACTGCAACCAATGTAAATTTGGCAATGATCTCATCATCTTGAATCTTAAGGTTTTGGGTTATGATTTATATGGTTGGTCCTTTAAAGAACATCGTACCACTTTAAAACTAACGAAACCGCCAGGAATAAAGTTGTGAGAATGTCAAAAAAACCTAACTAAATTCTATCGCAAATATATTTCGATCTTCCATTACGTTGGAAAAGTACCAAGAAATTCGTGTTGTATTTAGTCAGATATATCGAGTTGATTTTGAAACATAACTAATGTTGTGCTGATACTGTCAATGAATGAGTTTACTGAAGTAATGAAGTAGAATTTTGTTGTTTACTGTTCATTCTCACTGGATTACAAAAAGCAGATTTCCATATATATTTATATGTACTGGACTAATAAACGGAAATAAGAAAATGCGGTTATACATTATACAGGAGCCTTGGCAAATTAAATAACGGGACTGGCATACTTAACGGTTAGAAACCATTCAGTAAAGAAAAGTATGTGAAATTTATTCTAAGTAACCTCCATTTACAGCAATACACTTATTCCAACGTTCTAAAAGTATTTACTAAATAGTTACCAAAAGTTTCCGAAGAAATTGCATTGAAGTCGACGGATACATTTACGTTATTACATCGTTTTAACTCTAGTGAAACGTCTGTTGAGTGTTTGAACTCAACAATACCGTGTTTCAAGAGCAATACCTCTACAATCAGTGCAGAATGGGCAAGTGCATTATCATGCAACAAGAGTCAACTACGGTTTTCTCAAAATTGCGTTCGCCATAATCTCTTCGCCACATCGACGTAGAATGCATTATTTAGTGTTTGACTTTGAGACATACATTCTTTATAAATGTACTTCGTTTATCAAAACAGGTAATCAGTATGGTATAATTCTAGATTTTTGCCAACGAAACTTTTTGGGTTTGGTGATAGGCACCAGTGCCTACTAACTAGTGACCAAACAGTTAAAAAGAAATGACATTGTCACAAGTCTGAACGATATCTACCCACGATGCAGCTCTCTCTCTCTCTGTCTCTCTCTCTCTTTCTTTCTCTGCTCATCCGTAAGATTGAGAGGATCAAACTTTCCGCAGAGCATCGTCTTATCTAAATCTTTATGTAAAGTTTGTCAAATCGTCTCCTTATTGACGTTCAACTCATCTTACATCATTCGGCGAGCCATTTGGAGATTTTTTTCTACAATGGATGGACGTCTTGAACATCCTCGAGTTCATCTTTGAAACGTTTAAACCAGAGGTGACCAACCCTTTTTGGTGGTGAGCCAAATTACAAACATGAGTATGCCTGCCGGGCCGCAGACCACCACGTTAGGAACTACATATACACAAACATCCATTTAATTATTATATATTGCAAAAATAGAAAAAAATGAAATCAAAACACTATTTGGCATCACTTTATTTACTTGTAAGTGTAACTAAGAACAACGGGAAGCTGCCATGCGCGCCTTTCATATATCTGGGTCACCTAATTTTCGAACGTTCCTGCCGCTTCTGGCCGTTGTCGGGTAGCGGCGCGGTACATAGATTTAAAAAACTATCCCGTGGCTTTTAGCGGCGGCGATGTATACTCGTACAGTTCAAACGATACCAGGTCGCCGCCGCTAAAAGAACCTACTGTAACATTCTTTTGGCGGCGGACGGTGCAGTATCCTTTGATATTGTTTAATAAGCATCTGCAGCTGGTTATTATTGAGATTTTTTGAAGAGAGTCTCGCTCTTTATCTTTTTGGTATATTTTGATATTTGGGAAATTCAGTAAAGTTTTGTGTCTGAGGAGAAGGTTCACGGGCCGCAGACTATTGCTAGGCTGGCTGTATGTGGCCTGTATGCAGCGGGTTGGCAACCCCTGCCCCAATTCATAGTAAAATTTAATACTAAATCGTTGCTCCAGGACGACTAGCAGAAATACGGTGTACGTGATAGCTCCCTCGCAGAACTAAAATTTGTCCGATCTTTTGACTATCCTCTATTAATAGAGTAAATTATATACTACTTTTGGTTTAATTTCACTCAACTTTCGTGTTGCTATATAAATCCGGGTATAAAATTGTCCAAGCCCCATAGTTATATCACCAGAAGTCAATCTGCTGCTAGCTATCATTCTTAAAACAACCGTCCTCGAAGACACATAGCTGTGATAGGGTCTTATTTCAAAACAAAATTACGTAGATAGTAACGACTATGCATATTTACAAAATATGCAAATAAGATGCAGCAATGATGTCATTATTATGCTATTTTCGATTCCAGATCAAACGTTTGTGGTAAATGTGACCGAAGTTGCGATGTTTATGTAGGCAGATGGAAAATGTATTACTATAACCTTCGACAAGGATTAGCACCCACGATCCTTATTGCAGAATCCAGTTGCGTACATTAACTATTTAATGCAATCACGAGTTATGTATCGCATAGGAAGACGGGCGGAGGTAATACAAGGTAAACGCAAAGTTGCTTTATAACGATCTATTAAGTGAATTGTGAATTGTAGCTGGACAACTAATAAAATGTATATTCGTTTTTCTGTTCAATATTTTAATCTACTTTAGATCTTTAAAATAACGGTGACAATACATAACAATTACATAAAATCAAAAATACCGAAGTTTTACAACTTACAAGGGACGCCCGCACCCCCCTGAAGTAACGCGAAAGCGGTTTCCAGGGACGGTAGTATGAATGAATGAGAAAAAAAAGATCTATTTTTTTATTTTTTTTAAATATATTTTATTACTTTTTGCAATCTGTTTACAGCAATAAGCAAAATATATGTATGTTAGTAAATATTGGACATGAACAATGACATTATTCAAATCCAACGATTAGCAATTTACAGTTTACTACGAACTACGTTATATTAGTTTAATCGAATCTATTCGGTAGGTCTCTAGCGGTTTGTGTCTCTTTAGTCTGTGTAGGGTTTCACTATTATCAAGTAGGTTGATTGCCAAAGCATTTGGGTGATATTCTAGTTTACTTCGGTATTTAGCACTGAACTTACCTATCACTTCTTTTACTGTGTCTACTTTCAGGTCGCTCAGAATGTATGTATTTCTCACAAAGTATGGTGCATTACACATTGACCGTGACACTTTAGATTGAAATCTCTCAAGTATTTGAATGTTAGAGTTAGCCATTGTTCCGCAAAGTTGTATACCGTATGTCCATACGGGTTTAAAGATCGCATTGTAGATGAAGAGTTTACTTATTAGGGATAGTTTTGCTTTTCTGCCTAGTAACCAGGAATGCTTACTAAACAATATGCCGAGTTGTTTCCTTTTTTTCCATAAGTGAGGTTTCCGGGTTAGGCATTTGTCGAGGTGTAAGCCAAGATATTTAACTTCATTAACTTGAGTTAATGGAATGTTATTTATTAGGACTGGTGGTGTGTTACCTCTGCATTTGGTGAATGTGATATGAAACGATTTACCTTCATTGAGTTGAATTCGCCATCGTTTGGTCCACTGAGTCAGTTGATTTAAGCCCTGTTGAAGGAGCTGGGCCGCTATTGTTGGATCTGTGTGTTTTGTCATTATTATCTTGTCGTCAGCAAAGGTAGCAGTGAGGGGGTGCGGACTTGTTGGTATATCTGCTGTGTACACGAGATATAGAATCGGACCAAGGACGCTTCCCTGAGGGACCCCTGACTTGATTGCGTGGAGCGCCGATTGGTATTGTCCAATTTTAACGTGGAAATAACGTTCTTCCAAGTACGATTTGAAAATAACATATAGTGGGTGAGGTAGTAATTTCTTGAGTTTATACATGAGGCCAGCATGCCACACTTTATCGAAAGCCTGGCTTTCTATAAGAAGAGCAGCTGTGCAATAGTGCTTCTCTTCAAAAGCTTGATTTATGTTATCGACTATTCGGTGCACCTGTTGTACGGTAGAGTGATCCCTCCTAAACCCAAATTGATGATCTGGAATTATGTTACTATCTTCTAGGATGACAGTTAGTCTTTCAGCTAAGAGTTTTTCCAATACATATGCTGATTTCCCAGGTTTGAGTATCTGAATTACCTGCGCTACCTTCCACTGGATCGGTAAGTACCCCAGTCTCAAGACTGCATTCTAAAGCATGCTTAGTAACACTAGACCATTGCGTGGTAGTTCTTTGAGTAGTTTGCCAGTAAGTAAGTCAATGCCTAGGATTGAGATTGAATCTGATCATTTTTTTACTTCCTTAACTGTGAAGCAGTGCAACTGCAATGCTAATTGATATGGCATATCTAAAGAGTTTTGTATTTCTGTTTCTTCTTCGATAGAAATTTGTGAAGCGATTGGATGAAAAACACTCTCAAGGTAGTGTGCGAAGAGGTCTGCTTTTTCTGGATCTGATCGTGCCCATGATCTATTTGGCTGTTTCAGGGGTGGAATAGGCTGTTTTTGGGCTTTAATTCTTTTGGTAGCCATCCAGAGAGAATAATTTGTATCTGTTGCTGCACTCAGGTTTGTGAGATATTCCTGAAATTGTTCATTCTTTAGCTCTTGATAAGTTCCTTGAGTTCTGTTGTTGCTTGGTTTAAGCGTCTCTTGTCAGGTGGGTATCTTGTGTTCTGCCAGATACGTCGTAGCCGTCTTTTTTCAGCTATTTTTCTTTTTACTATTAAGGGACAACTTTCTTGTTGTCTTTTGCTATCAATTTTTGGTGTTGCTTCAGTGGCAGCTTCTTGAATTATTTTTATGAAATTTTGTATGGCTAATTCAAGTTCATTGTAAAAATGTGGGACGCTTCACGATTTTGCGTGTCATCCTTGCGCAGGGGCCATGCTAATCTTCTCTGTATCGTTCCAATTTTAGTACATGTACCGCAGAAGCGAGTACAAAAAAAAGATATGTACACGAATTGTGTTAGAAGTAAAATAAACAGATGTGGTTACATAATCAAAAAGCACGATGTTCATAACTATGTGTGACATTGTAATAAATTTCTGATTTCTGATTTTGTGAATGTATCTATTCTTTCTCTGCCCTTGTAAAATAATTTATTTTTCAGACTGTACATAAAATAGGGAAATTCCTTAAAACTGTTTAAATGCTAAACTTATTTAAACATACAAGTTGTTGCTTTAGATGAACTTTGTCATATTTTGTTATTTCTTTTTTAATTTAAAACTTACAGGTCTGAAAGTATTACTAACAGTTTTGAAATTTGATTTTCCGTACCATACAATCGTCCAATACTTATATGCCGCGAACAGAATACTTTTACATTTCGTACCTACATTTTCCCTTCTTATAAATAGCAGAAGAGGAATGTGTTTGCAGCGATTACAAGTTTAATATCAACTCTCACAGATAGTGTCAAACATGTCAACTATTTCATTGCTAAATAGAGACGTCAAAGCAAAAAGAGCCGGAGTCGCGTGCAAGTCGCGTGTCAGGGATATTAACATTGTGACCGTCATCTCGTACACTCGCTGCAGAATTTATTATCATATCACAGCAGACTTGCAAACTAAGACCCGTCAAATTGAACTCTAATTTGATTCGATACGATTTAAAACACTCCTTGTATAATATTGCGTTATTTAGACATTACGTGTGATATCTTTATAGCTAGGGTGTTTTCGAAGAGTTCTCCTAACTTTCATTACATACGTAACATTAGTTACGAAAAAATAAATTTCTACTAATAGGTAATCAGAAATGCCATAGAAAGCTGCCGATATTAACGTTCTCTATTATGCGCAATAACTTTTGCATTGTTATGTTTGATGACTTCTCGATTTGCGGTTCAGTACTTTATTTTATTTCTTTCGCCCTAAGAAAATCAGACATAAAAAGCATTCCACTCTTTTAATTTTACCCTGTATATATGTGATGGCATATTTTGATTTTAGCGTCTACTACTTTAAATGCTGAGCAATGTATATGAAGTATTTATAATGTTAATGGTTTTCTTTTACGTACCGACAATTTTCGGCCCTATTTTGAGGTTTGATTATTTACACGCTACTATGTAGTACAGTGTTGTAGAATTATGTAAAATACTTTCGTCAGGAGTTTCAAAACAAACACTGTAACTGCAAATAGGTCTAGCAGCATTTGTTATATCCATATTTTAATATATTTTCAGATTTAGAGTAGTGCCTCCACCATATGTCGCAAAGCAGATTAGGCCATTTTGTGTATGTCCTGCTTTAATGTAAACTTTTTAATTTTTTTAAATAAAACCTATATTAATAATTGACGGTGACTTTCAAGATATCAGCTCTAGTCATTGTTGCAACATCCGTATACCATGTGTATATACACAAATGAGAACCACCATAACTTGGTATATAAATATGATTAAGTTGATTAAGATGTTTTGAGTGATGCAATTTATAAAATAACGAACTATTTTTAATGCAATTGAAGTTCTGGAAATCGACACTGTCAAATTTTTAGTTGAATCAGAATTTGTGATAGAGTTTAAAATAAAACCATGGTTTCCTGCTTTGAAATTATAAATCACAAAAGTTGATTAACCATATATAAAAAAATAACAACTGCTATATATACACACCGTATCTGCAGATATTTGAAAAAGTAATACAATTCTACAAAAACGTATATCGTAGGAAACCTAAAAAATAAATCCAACTAACCGTGTAAAATGGCTTACATGAATATGAGTCACGGTAGGTAACCAAAATATTCAAAATATAATTTTACATAAGAATATGTACCTATGGTTCTGTCAAAAGATATATTATTACGTATTTACAGATTCTATACAAAATCTATGATATGGAATGATAAACATACTTTTCGGTAACAATTGACTATTGAAACCAAAACATGTCTCTTTAATTAAGCCATTTAGTTTACAAATTTTGCTGTGGGTATTTAATACTCACCAAATTATAGTTTACTTAATATAATAGTTGTTTATTATATAATATAAAATAGTTACTTCTGCATGTATAACCTTTCATGTTCCACGCAGGAATTTCAATCGTCTTAAAGTCTTTCCCAGTTAGTAAAAATCGGCATTTGAATTACTTGACAAACTTGGACGGGCTCTTTACAAGTTGTTTCAAAGTGCATCTAGCTATTACTGACTAGACCTGAAAGATTTTAAGAAACTTATCGTAACCATTGCAATTGTAAAGTCGTGTATTAATTGCAGAGTAAACATAATTGTTGCCTAAACAATGATCCATACGTGGATAAACATTAAATTATTACAGTATATGTTATAAACAGACTGGTTTAAGTCAAGTCATTTTGTTTTCAATCCTTAGGGAAAATTTTGTTGGTCGTATTACAATACAATAGAAGTAATTAAGGAATAGATTGTATATTTTTAAATCTGATATAATAATGTAATATTCTGGTTGGACAAACCGTGCCTCAAAGACCGACAGTTATTACTACAGCGGCAATGCATAATCCTTGGAACTAAATTAATCGAAAAGGGACAAGCGTGTCTCGATCGCGTTATTCACATTGTAGACGATCAGAGGGTGTTAAAAAACGTTATTTCGCGTCTCGTTGGTTACAAACGCTGACCACGTGGCTTCACAAACTGCCACGTGGCGCATTATTGTTCCGGCGCTTTCATGTTCCCGCGACGTCGACGTAACGCGTCGCGATGCCGCTGTAAACTGCTACACTTGAGACACACGTTCCAGGCACCCTCTGAACTAAACTTAAGCATCGGCTATTTTAACATTTACCCGAATTAGTAATAAATTGCACGAATTCGGTCGTTTAGGACACGTGTTGTGGCTTACATGCAGACATTTTGACTCATTTGCGGTAATTTCGTGCACAATTTTGATTGGGCACTATAACATGAGATTTTCCTGTGCTCATATTGTGCCACACAAACGGTAATAGCTTGTAAAGAAAAGCAAATATAGTATTTTATTCTAAATTATTAACTTAGAAATGGAATTAAAAACAAAATTACAGGATGCCCGAAGGAAAACTATAGAAAATAATGTTTTCCATGACGTATACATTCGTTTCATACGAGGGGAGTTTTTTATGTTATCTATGGAAACAAAATGTTATCGTGATAATTTTATTACGTCAAGTCTCATGACATTTTAGAGTGTATCCTCCAAGTTTGATACAACTCTCTTAAGGTTTGTCATTTCGGTATAGACTTAGAGGTGAAAAAATGAGTGATTTAAAACTTAAATACAGAAGCGTCATAAAATTTCTATCGAAAGAAGGTAATAATCCAAAGATTATCCATGAGATATATCCTATTTTCAAGTTAAATTTTGTTGTAAGCAATTCAAATGGAGCAGGGAGTCAATTTAGGATGACCCAAAGTGCGGAAACCTCTTGGAGCACGAACACAGAAAGAAATTTGAAGATTTGCTATTGACTGATCGCCGAGTGACAGTTTCAGTTACTACAAGGGAAGAAGACCTTCGGGGACTCACACCTTGTGAGTACGGGAACTGGCAATCCCGAGGTACCCTAGCTGGAGCTGTACTCTTCTTTAACTAGATTTGATTCAGATCCCTCCCTTTTATATATCATCTTCCGCCTCGCTTGACCAACACTTGTTCTCTTCATATCCCGAGGCTATTTGAGTATTCGAGGGCTACGTATCTCTACTTTTCCACTATCTATTCTCTCATCCACCAACCCGCATTTGTGGATTATTGGCTAAAATACCCCCAAACAACCTTTATGAACAGTACAAGTAAGAGGAGGCCCTTCCCGGTGGCTCGCTGAGTCCCGACTAAGGTAGCGGTTGGATAAGAAGCCAGCGAGCAGAGGGTGCGAAGAATCCTCGGGTTACGACAGGCTACCATAGGAAGTACCTAAACATTGCAGCGTATAATGCAAGGACAATCTCATCAGAAGAAAAATTAATGGAAATTGAAGAAGAACTCACGAAGGTAGAATGGGGTGTTATAGGAATCAGTGAGATTAGACGGAGGAACGAAGAACTAATTAAATTGAAGTCCGGTCACATATTCTACTACAGAGGTAACCAGAATTCATCAGAAGGAGGTGTTGGCTTCCTACTAAACAAAAAAAGAAGCAGAAAATATAACAGACATTAGAAGTATGTCACCAAGGGTACTTAATATGCAGAATCTTAAAGTTATCAACAAAATACAAAATAAAAATTGTGGAAGCCTATGCTCCAACGTCAGACCATGATTATAACGAAGTGGATAGATTTTACGAGGATATCGCTAAAACCAAGGACGAAAATCAAACACAACTTGATAGTAGGAGATTTTAACGCGAAAATAGGGAAGAAAGAAGATGACCTAGAAATTGCGATTGGAACACATGGATTAGGAGTGAGAAATAACAGAGGCCAGACAATGCTGAACTTTGCCCTACAGCACCAATTGTATATAATGAACACATTCTTTCAGAAGAACAAAAACAGAAAATGAACCTTGAAAAGTCCTGACGGCAACACAAAAAACGAAATTCATTATATAATGACTGATAAAAAATGTACCATACAAGATAACTGTTCTGAACAGATTTACAACAGGGAGCGACCATCGCATTGTACGAGCCACAGTACAAGTAAACACAAAGAATGAAAGAATTAAATGATAAAGAAAAGCCAAATAAAAACCGTTAGGGCTCAGGAAGATAGTGAAAAATACAGGAACATATTAGATATTGAACTTCAACTATTAAAGATCTCACATAAAAATGTAAACTAAATAAACGACCAGATATTAAAACTTGTCACCGAGGAGTTAAACGGATGTAACACTAAAAGAAATAAAATAAGGAACGAAGGAAATATTAGCGCAAATACAAAAACAGTAATTGAAGAAAGAAGAAATCTCGCTGCAAAGGGAAAGTCAAATTTCAACGAATACAGAGAGCTGAACAAAAGTATATCGAAAGGATTAAGGAAGGACTTACGACGAGGAAAACAAAAGCATAAAAAAGATGCGCTCAAGATTGCAAAAAGGTAGAAAGAGATAATCAAACTTAGGAATAGTAAAGGAAAAATAACGTCTAACAGATAGAATATTCTAAGAATAACAGAAGAATACTATAGTGAATTGAATTCCAGTAAAAAAGAACCAGAGATACCAACAGATGAAGTTGGCATAAAACATATTGTAAATTAAGGTTCAGAGAAAGTACCAGAAGTAACTAATCATGAGCTCAAAAAAGCCCTGAGAGAAATTAAAAACAACCGCGCACCAGGAGAAGACAGCACAGTGGAAGCAATAAAATTAGGAGGAGAACTTTTATTGCAGATGATAGCAAAACTATAATGCATTGAGACGGTCGAAACATCAGAACAATGGAACAACGCGATAATAGTTTTGATACACAAGAAGCGTGATATCACAAAACTAGAAAACTACAGTCCCACAAGTCTATTAGCACATATATACAGGGTGTCTCAGAAAGATGGGCCAGCGTTTAGTCATAGATTCTTTAGGTAAAAATAAACCGATTAAACCTAATATACCTTACACAGAAAGTCCTTCCTTAAGAAGTTATAGGGCCTTAAAGTTCAATTTTTTATATTTTCTTTTTTTTTAAGTTATATTTTATTTTTGGAGCACTTCAACATCTATGGTCACTAGTACTCCGGTACATTAACTACAATACTTTACAATATATCTTACATACTAATTGTTTTGGTAATCTTTATAACATTATATTAATTGATACATGTTGATTTCTTTAAGGAAGTTAATTACATTTTTCGTATGAGTGAGACTATTTGAGATAGCTTCCTTTAGTGAATTTGGAATATGATGTTTTTGCCTTTGAAATGCGTATTGGTTACACTCTGTTATAATATGTTGGACCGTGATAGGTATGTTACATGTGATGCAAATATTGGGGATTGTTTTCTCTAATAGGTGTTTATGTGTTATCAGTGTATGACCAATTCTTAACCTAGTTATGACTATTTGGGTTCTTCTATCTTTGTGACACGGCCATTCGGATATGTCTTCTTTTATCGTACTTAGTTTACTTGCAGTGGTCGTCCATTCGTCCTTCCATTTTACTTTGATTTTATATTTAACGTAGCTTTTAAAATCCGAAGGTGGAATAGGTATGTTGATTTCAGGTAGTGTTGCGATTTCTTTAGCTGCTATATCTGCCTTTTCATTTCCGGTTATTCCTGTGTGCGATGGAATCCATACAAGTGAAATATTTTTTCTTTTTATTGTGATTTCCACAAATCTAAAGATATTTCTTTCTAATTTGGTACATATACTTATCATTATTTAGTACAGTCACAGAATTATTTTCATTAACCAGACTTGACCGTAAGAGGCACTTAACCTACCACTGAAATTTTATATTAGCTCTAACTTTGTTATTAGTAGAACCTTTTAAAATTGTGATAGACAATTAAAAAGTACAAAAATAAGGTACTCTTAGTTCATACGCGTAAAGGCAACCGTTTGCCTTAAAATGATTGTCCCAAGTTTTGGGTTGCGGTTACGACATGCAATTATCAGGTAGCCATGATCGCAAAAACAATGGGTAGTACTTGTGACCTACAGTAAAGAACAATGCTAGGTCAATTAAATACTTTGGTGTTATAGAAATTGTATTTTTAATTTCTAACCTATACTAATGTTTCTAACCGCATTTTTTTAGTTATACAATTTTGAAGATTGACTAATACCATAGATTAATAATTAGTCTGCGCTAATACGTATTTAGCTGGTTAATAATTATAATTAGGGGGTTGGTGATTCTGACCATTACATTTGTTAAAACTATTTTCAGATCAGACAGCACTGCGGGGGAAGAAAATTTTAATAAATCTACAATATAACGTTGAATAACCTATTAACCATTATTAAGATAACCTGTAAAGGTTTTAAAAATCAAACATAATTTTCTGCATTGCATACAAATCTGTACGCAAATATTTCATTTTTAAAACCACAGGAAACCCAAATGATACCTATCAACAAAATTATTTTAAAAACAAGAAGGAAAGAAAAGGAAGGTCGGTTCTGTTGGGTGATTTTACTAATCCTTCTATTTGAATTTTGTAACATCATACACTTTTGAAGATACTGGATGATGTATGTTTAGTTGCATATTCAAAAAAATCCAAGGGCTTGTTGAGAAATTTTTCGTCACTCTTTACAAGCCTTATTGACTAACTTTTAGTCTGACAAATTTGCCACAGTTGTCGCGGCCTAGTGTCCCGCGCCCTACCGGTCCGCGCCCTCACGATCCGCGCCCTCACGATCCGCGCCCTAATGTCTACTCGCCCGAACGGTCCGCGGCCTAACGGTCCGCGCCCTATTGTCCACGCGCCCTAACGGCGGCGCCCTAGCGGCGGCACCCTAACGGCGGCGCCCAAACGGCCGCTCCCTAACGGCCGCGCCCGAATGTCCGGCTCCAACTTTGGGTGTTGTGGGAATTTCGACCTGTGTGGTCATATTCTGAATTGGGTGATGTGATCGCGTTGGGCGTTGTGTCCTTCTAGCAACCTTTGGGCGTTGTGATCAGAATATAGAGTTAGGCGTCATGGACTTTGGGCTAATTTGCTATAGTTTGGCAGATATATTTAATCTAGCTAATTTAATTTTTAAGATGTGGCTCTGTAACCGTATTTGAGATTTATATTTTTCTGTGCCTGTCCTAAGACGTCACTGCATCGACACTTACGTGCAATCCTTTGCAAATGAAATTTGACTTAAAAACATTTTTATTTGATGAATTTTCTCATACAAGCGGAATATTTTAAGAAAACAAAAATACGAACATGCATTTCTGTGATGCATGATCGATTTTGCATATAATTCAAGCAAGAAGCCTATTATTCAAAAATAAAAAACTGCACTCCCTTTTAGGCGATTCTCTTATACTGTCAATTAACTATTCATGGATTCAATTCAATTCCTATTAGTAAATGCAAACGTAGTTACTAGAGACTTTATAATCTTGACACACTCACTGGTGGAAGTTAACGGTATCCTCTAATTTATGTGCGCAATATCACTTCATTACATAGAATAATAACGACAAAATTTAATAACATGAAATCTGTTCTCCCTTTCTCAAATTCGAACGCAACGCAAAGCTCTCCCATGTATCTCTGGAGTGCACTAGAATAACATTATGGCACACACTGATAACTGCCGTCACGTAATCACTTTATAAAACAATTTGTCTGGTCGGTGATGCGTGCAGATTGTGTTGTAACTCTATTAATATTTGTAGTTCTGTGGGCCTCTTCACAGCATGTTGCCCTGTAACACAATTACATTAGCCATAAAAGATTGCCATGTGGATGGATGTTGAAGTAACAGGAAACACCAGGCAAGTTTTGCTAGCGAAAGCGAAAGTTATAAAATATATGGTCAGTTTATTCCCATACAACACCCAAATTCGATGCTTAAACGTAATGAACTGAAAATAATAGCTACAGCATTAAGGATAATGAACGAGAAAATCGTTTATGTTTAGGAAATTGGGAAATATTGTCATTATAATCACAAACTTGAA
>JABXWE010057917.1:0-10510 GCA_014611495.1 Limonius californicus
CGGACAAGTCCAGATATTGTCTCAGCAACAATAGCCGGCATCAAAGAGTATATCGTAGTGCCGGGCATCGTACCTTGCCTCAGTATACCCAACCAGTCTTGCCTTTAGTGGTAGTGGTATGGGCTGGAATTTTTTTAGGGTGGCGTACTGACCTCCATATCTTTAATGGTACACTCACGGGCCAACGTGATGCCTATTATGGGCCATCTCTGAACCGTCGCAACGCTGTTGGACGGGAATGTTTTGTTCTTCTTTACAACAACGCAAGGCTGCATCGTGCTCGGGTTGTTTTAGAGATGCTTCGAGATGCGGAAATAAACCATCTTGCTCTTTTTCCGCTACCTCAACCCCATCGAGCATGCATGGGACCTTTTGCAGAGACAGCAGGATCATCATCATCATAATCCAAGGCCTACTACTGTGCAACAGCTGAAGGATGTATTGCCGGTACTGTGCCATCAAATTCCACAAGATGCTATTGATATTTGCATTGAGAATATGTCAGCAAGGTGCAGAACAGTTATTACTGCCAGATGAGGTGCTACGCAGTATTAGAATTTAATAAATTTGAATTAAGTCAAAGGAGACAATAACGATTTTCATTATAATATTATAAATTTCTTCTTTAAACATACCTTTGTTGTAATTTTCATATTCATTACTAAAAAGACGTTACATTTTGTTGTTTTGGTAGTTGTTTAGTATAAATGCAATTGGTGTTGCCTGTAAGTGTCTTACACTGCAATATCCCTATTCATTTTTGAGTAGTTTATATGATTTAATCTATTCCAAACTATTACATACCACGTAAACCCGAGTTACAGAATAATTTATTTTTTCGATGGTGTTAATCGATTACAATATCAATCATTTGTTAGTACTTAAGTAAACTATTTATTAGCCTATTGTAACCTATTATTGGATGTTGTTAATAAATGTTGTATCTACAGCCAATTGTTATTCCTATTCTTAACACGTATCGCACTATCGAAGACATTTCAAGAAGAACATGTACATATGACACCACAAGAAACATTGCATACTGTCAAATAGGTGTATCCCAGCTAGAATACGTATAACTTACAAGCCGAAACTAAAGCGGTGTACCACCATTTTCCTATTACAAAGTATAGTAACTCGATCACAATCTGCCAAGGATCGATTAATATTCCATAACTGGAACAAAAAAACTATCTAAAATTACACAAGCAAACACATATATCGTTATATTTCTTCATATTTTTGCAGATATACCCTTATATACTTACTAAACATCTTATTATCAGGCAGTATAGTAAAGCTCGATTTTGCGGACGTCGATTCCATGGATTTCGAATTTAACGGACACAATTTCTTGCCCGTATGTAAACATTAACGTCCTATTAATTTTAAAAAGTTTTTACCAAGATTTGCTTGCAATTAAATTAACAGGTTATTTTTGTTATTAATTCGCTGATATGCTTAACTTTTTTTAGCGAATAGGTCATATGGGCCATTAGGCCATAAAACACTAGTAATTTCGCCGACAAAAGTATACAGTGTGTCACAAAATAAAATCTAATGACTGGATTTGCGAAAACAGTTAAAAATAAATTTTCACTTACACGAGAAAAGCTTACAGGAAACCGCTATCATTTAAGCAATGTTTGAAAGCAAACAGCGCAAATTAAAATCATAAATTTTTTAGTGGTATTTATTGTGTACCCAACAAAAATAGGGCACTCAGCATTTTTCCATCCAAGTGAAAAACAACAGAAAATAAATAGCAGAGTTGTGATTAATTCAGTAAATGCTCACAATTGTCTCCATCAACGTCCAAACGTTTTTTAATTCGTTTTAAAAACGATCAGACTGGAACACGCGTGTCACATGTAATTGATGTGCTGTGCATGTCGCAGGCGTTTCGCATAATCTGTCATTTACCAAAGTCGTCATTTTGAACAAACATCGCCTATATTGCAATATGACGGCTGAGTTTAAGTCATTTTGTCATTTTGCAAAATGTCTTAGTACTTTTAGGCACACTGAACAACGACTTGATATTATGCAATGTGACTGCATAATTTAGGATTTTTGTTAAATGACATTTAGTCGGTGTACTTCGGGTATAAGCACTGAGTAGGTACTTGTATTTAGTCAGCATAGCGGACAAATTGTGAAATTATATAGGGTGTCTCATAAAGAATGGGCTAGCCTTTAGTCACACATTCTTTAGGTTAAAATAAACCGATTAAACTTAATATTAAAATCTCTGTTACAGGAAAGTAGTTAATTAACTTAGCATTGTTTTGTTTTCTGTAGTAACAAGCACTACCCATTATTTTTGTGATCATGGCTACCTGATAATTGTACGTCGTAACGACAGCCCAAATTTTGGACAGGCATTTTAAGGCAAACGGTTGCCTTTACGCGTATGAACCAAGAGAACTTTATTTTTGTATTTTTTAATTCTCTTTTAGAAAATAACCTAAAATTGCAAAATGTTCTACTAATAGCAAAGTTAGAGCTAATGTAAAATTTAAGTGGTAAGTTAAGTGCCTCTTACAGTCAAGTCTGGTTTATCAAAATGGTTCTGTCACTGTACTACATAATGATAAGTATGTGTACCAAATTTGAAAGAAATATCTTTCGATTTGTGGAAATTACAATAAAAAGAAAAAATAAAACATTCAACTTTAAGGCCCTATAACTTCTTAAGGAAGAATTTTCTGCCTAAGGTATATTAGGTTTAATCAGTTTATTTTAACCTAAAGAATCCATGACTAAACGCTGGTCCATTCTTCATGAGACACCCTGTATATCAAGAAGATCTTACAGTATGCCACTAAAAAGTGGGTATGTAAGAACAGTAGGTTAGTGTGCAATTCGAGATGAACTAGTAGCTCAGTTTCCTTTAATAAATGGGTATTTTAGTGAATAAATGTTAGCGTTTAACTTTGAGTAGAATTTATATACTTACTTAGTTTGGAGAGTATTACATACTTTGTATTACTTAATTTATTCTGTATTGTTTAAGAACCTTTTTATTTTGTATTTATTTAGTGTAGCTGATATTTAAGATTATATGTTTATTGTTTAGTATATATACCTATCTAGTGGAAGTGATTGTAATAGAATTTTGCCCAAATAAACACATTTACCATGTTATCTCCCATAAATTTACAAGAGCCAAAATTATACAGTCACATTGCATAAAACCAAGTTCTTATTCAGGTTATCTACCTATCTACCAACACTTTTCTACAGAATGACACAGCTGGAAACTCAGCCGGCACATTGCAAAATAGTCAATGTTTGTTCAAAATGACGGACTGTGTTAAACGCCTGCCACATACACACGCTCTTGTAAATCATGCTCGTATACTACCGGAGTTCGATATACTAACTCTTTAAGTGTACCCCAAAGCAAAAAGTCTACCGGAAAATATCAAAATTTCTTAACGTCTGTAGATGCACAGTTCCTCTTCCAATCCAATTTGACCCAAATGTATTATTTAACTAGTTCCCAACAATCCAACTGTCATGAGCAAGAGAGACATCATGCTGTAATATTGAGTTCTACATCTTCGGACGGATAAAATATTTCATGATAAAAGTGCAATCTAATAACATAGTTACTTACTCTGCTGTACAAACCATTTACAGAATAAACTCTTTAAAAAGCAGTATCGCGTATCCAGTACGGATTCTTTTGTGCGTAATGATGCGAGTTGTGCCTATCACCATGCATATTTAAGAATTTGTTCGCATAACAAAACAACAGACAATTTAGAAAAGATATATTCAAAAGAAGTTGATTCTTAATGAAGTTACTAAATTGCAGCCTTCTCATCATCAATTTTAACGCAGTTCGTGCAATAAACTAATGTGAGAGGGATTAAATAGATTTACTTTCAGAATTCTTCCAACTGATGTTCTACTAATACCCACATTGCCGGCCTCGGTGGTCTAGTGATTGGAGCACTTGCCTTAAGATCCGAGGGATGCGGGGTCGAATCTGGCCGAAATCGGTGAGATTTTTCGAACGGGGAAAAATTTGAAAGAGCGCCCTCTGTAAGATAAACAGTAAAACGGCTTTACTGCTTCTCCGACAGGTCCCGGACCACTGCGATATGTGACATGTTAAGTTAAATCACTAGTGGGGTTGGAACAACACCAGGTAGACAAAATTTATAGTTAGGGTGTACAATGGGCCAAATATGGCCTAAGTGCAAAGATACATTTGAAAAACCGCGTCCTAGATCTCTCCCAATCAAAAAACAACCAACCAACCAATAATCACATTTGTGCTTAGATCTCTTTAATTCATTTACTGTCTCTAACACTACCAGTTCATTTTCCATTTTTTTAGTTGTGGGCCTACATCTTTGAAGTTCGTTTCTTGAAGAAGTGTCAAAGGCATACAAATATTTTTTCAGGCGGTTGTTTTCTAGTTGGATAGCGCTGATATACGAATTGCGGGCTGCAGCCGCATTTCCGAAGCATTCATCAAAAATAAACAACAAATCTGATTTCCCGTCATTTGTAAACTTACATACATAATTTAAATAAACAGACAGCTCGACTTAGTATGTCATAAGTAGGCAACATTGATGAATTTAATTAAATTAATGAAGCAATTAGTTTGGTTGCCATGGTATATGTATGTTAGGTTGCGTCAACCAGTTTTAAAGCGGCACTTAACTGGCCCACTTTGTATAAAATATTAAATCTTTGGGTCTTTGTTACATAAAACCACATCATTCAACAGTAAACAAAATTTTCTGGCTTGTTGCATAGAATATCTTCTATAATTTCAGATATACATGAACGGCTGCATTTAAAATTGCAATTGAATCACTTTCTTAATAATTTACATAATATGTTCATAACAAGATCATGACATATTCAAACATTTCCAGAAGATGTTCACGCGTTTACTCACTATATTTCCAAGACAGTTCTAGTCCAAGCTTTGGTTCTTATGGCCGCTAAGCACTAAACCACAAAGAAAAGCCAAAGCGATAAATAAAAAATGGGAAGTAACCATACGCTTCGCAACTCAAACGTGGCCAATGATGGCTGCCGTGCTTAGAGATGCTTGGAAAACCGCGTCCTAGATCTCACTTTTTCAAATCATCATCATCAACCATACCCTTCGCAACACAAACGTGGCGTTGTTTTTCGTTGCACAATTCCATAGCAACAACATTGTAATATCCAAATTAAACTTAAGAAAATTAAACTGTAAATTTTAAAATATGCTTCTAATTTTTGAATCTTCATTTTATTGCTCCCGTAGTACATAACCTATAATAAGCACCTAGGGCTGTAAGTGCATTTTGTACCGGTCATGCATAATATTGGTTGTATCCAAAGTTGCTATCTTCTATCTTTAACAGGTAAACTGCAATTACTGTCCTTCATACTTTAATACACTGTTAAACACACATTTTGTGAAATGGTAATACTTAGGTGTTCCTGGAGGGATCTCGGTGGTCTAGCGCAGCAACGCGTTGCCACTCGAGGTCACACTGAATCGCGCTCGTTCCGCTGTGGTTTCGAATCTCAGCTGGGGCGACCGCATTTCGGTTAGTTAAGTTTAGAGTGCATGCTGCATGAATGGTTAGTGTGTAAGGGACGCCCGCACCCCCCTGAAGTAATGCGAAAGCGATTCCGGGGGGGGGGGACGCTAGTATGAATGAATGAGAAAAAAAGGTGTTCCTGGTGTACTTCGGCACCCTAAAAAGAATTTTAAAACAGAATTTGCCTATCACCCACGAATTTTTAGTAATAAGCAGCTATATTTTGCAAGAACGCAACATATGCATATTGAACCACTTTGTGTAACGTATCAGCAGTGACAAATATACCGTGTTAAAACATGTGCACTCCTGTCTCTTACATGCAAGAAGTACGCCCCAAATCAGATATTGTGCATTAGAAGACATTTGCCGGCATATGAAGTTACCGCATTTCCTATGTCGTGCCGTGAAACGTCGTTTCTAATGTGTTTGTGTTCTACATACTTGATTTATCTTTATTACTGTACTGTGATTGACTGTGAATTAACAAGTAAGTACAATGCCTAGGCAGTGTGTAAATAATGTCAACAATTTTTGTTATGTGTATAGGGAACTAACTTTTAAATCGCAAAAACGTACTTTCACCCCACTTGTACGAAGAGCTTACGAACCATATTTTGGAGTTAAAGTAGGAGATCAAGATAAGTTATTGACTCCTCACATATATTGTAAGACTTGTGTAACATTGTTAACAGGTTGTTTGAAAGGTACAAAACGTAAAATGCACTTTGCAGTACCAATGGTATGGAGAGAACAGAAAGACCAAGCCACAGATTGTTTATTTTGCCTCACTAACATACTGGGCATCGGACCGAAGTCCATGCATACTGTACAGTATCAGAATTTACAATCAGTTTTACGCCCCGTCGAACATAGTGAAGATCTTCCTATAGCAAATACACCAGAATCTTGGAGTTTGGACGAAGAAGAACCTCAAAGCACCGGTGTTCCAATGGATGATATGCAATTGGCACAGGAAATCGACAATGATCCACTATTTCTAGCACCAGAATGTTCAACAGAACCACATCTGATTTCACAGGCTGAACTGAATGATTTAGTTCGAGATTTAAAACAAGCAAAATCACAGTCAAAATTTCTAGCATCTAGATTAGCAGGATGGAATCTTCTCGAAGGTGATGTACATATAACTCACTTCCGAAGACGTCAAAAAGGTCTTGCACATTGTTTCGCTCAAAGAAGGGACTTTGGTATATTGTACGGATGTTGACAACTTATTTCACGGGTTAGGACAGAAACATGAACCAAGCAATTGGCGCCTATTTATAGATTCTTCGAAACGTAGCTTAAAAGCAGTTTTGCTGCACAACGGCAATAAGTACCTATGTGTACTATTGTTATCTGGGGTTGAGCCCCAGACTCAATATGAAGATAAAAATACAAGACAAAACATAATAACCCCAAACAAGGCGATCAGATTAATGTGTGCATGCGCACTACAGCACCTATAGTTCATACCGTTTATATGAAGGACTCGAGAATATGCGATATCTCCTAGACCACATCCGATGATGACTATGAGTGGTCAATCTGTAGAGACCTAAAAGTGGTAGCGCTTCTTCTTGGACTTCAGCTGGGGTATACAAAATACTGTTGTTTCCTGTGTGAATTGGACAGCCTTGCTCGAGATCGTCACTATATATAGAAGGAAAAATTTCACTAAAGCACTAGATCGGAATGGAAGAGAGTTCTTGTATCTGAAACAGAAATTTCCGAGAGTTACCGAGGAAAAAATTAAAGAGGGCATATTTATGGGATCATAAATACGAGACGTAATGAAAGATGCCGAAATTGACAACTTGCTGAATGAAGTTGAACTAAGAGCATGGAGAGCATTTAAAACAGTTGCGACCAATTTTCTTGGAAATGTCAAAAGTTGAAAATTACAAAGGTCGTGTGACAGAATTACTCAGTGCCTGCAGAGAAATGGGATGAAACATGTCTTTAGAAATTCACTTTCTGGATGATCATCTCGATTTCTTTCCGGAAAATTTGGGTGCCGTAAGCGACGAACATGGGGAACGGTTCCACCAAGACGTTGCAACCACGGAAAAGCGATACCAAGGCAAATGGAGTCCTAATTTGCTTCCTGATTACTGCTGGGCATTAATCCGTGATGCCCCAGAAACCAAATATTGCCGTAAAACATCCGCAACAACATTTTGAAGTAAGTGCAACATTAAAAACATACCGATGTTGACATATTTCCGTATAACGCACATCACTTCGTAGGAAATATAGTGTAGGTGATAGAGAAAATTCAAGGTCATTTTCTGCTTTCTGGTGAAATTTTACATAACATACGCCATGGTTTATCCATGTCACACAAAAAGTTGATTATTGTTTACCAGTGTAATTATTGCAGTTTGTGCGCCCTTCTATCATCTCAAGAAATTTAAACAACATTCTGGGCGGAGCTTTTAAGAAATATTGATGAAAATTTGAAAATTCGACATTTCTTTCTCGGATATTTTCGTACATATTAAAATGATAATCTAAAAAAACTTGTAGTTAACCATAAGTTTATCTCAATGAGGCTTTAACAATCGTAGCAGATATAATATTTAACCCCCAGTCAGAAAAAGAACATTCGATGATAATTTAAACGTCATACACAATCCCTTGCTATCATTTAGAAAATTTAAGCACGAAAAATTGTGCTCTAAAACGAGTCTAAGTAATATCTGTTTCCGGTTACGGATAGATTCGAAAACAAATTATTAGGTATCGATGAATTTTTGTTGTACTTCAGTATGCTAAATTTCATATAAACAGTCCAGTAGTTTTTAGGATACTGAGCATTTGATACATCTGTAAGCTTGAAATAAAAAAAATTATAACCACATAAAAATATCGTTACATTGATGTACCTGTTATGTAAAGTTACAAACGATTTAGATTTACTAACAGACACAGCACTTCCTCTCTTTCAACAAACTATTGAACCCTCAAAAGGTACTGTAACACTGCATTAAAATACATACAAGCTATCACAATAAACTCATTTAATGGTATTTAAATTCGGAATCGGTACCTGAAGTAGTTCCCACATGTTATGACACACCCTGTATAGAAACTAAAAACGTAATTCTTGTTCGCCAAGAATTAAATTCAATATCCCAAACTAATAACTTCTTAAATAGGTTAACCCTAAAAATTATCGCGGTAAGCTTATAATTGCAATTCCAGTTCAAAATCTAAAAGATTTGTGGTGGCACTGCAAGAAATAATTGCATTTATGATTAATTACCCAGATATATAATTTAGCAGGAAATATCTGATGGCTTGGTAAATTAAAATCATTGTTTTAAAATAAATCAGCTCGCACATATTTTCCCATTATATAGTATTCAGCAATAAACTAATACTATTAAGTACATCATATTGTAAATAATTTAAATAGTCCCGTCTGTTATTTTGTGTTATGCTTTTGCGTAAATCGGACATTAGTTTTCTAAGCTTGAAATCCGATTCAGATAAACTTTTTTGTGTTTTTGAAACCAGCAATTGCTGCAAACGAAAAATGTTAAACTGAAAATACAAATAGCGTTTGTTAACGCATTTTTCAAATCTAATGTCTACAATATCGTATCTAGGCACGTATGGTGTCACTCTATTAAATGACTACAAATACAAAAACATCACAATATTTACCTTAAGTAGTTATCCACTATAAGTTTCAATGTATACGTTGATACCATTAGTATTAACCAATTTTTTCCACCATCGATACGAGAAGAATCAATTCTAAAAATATTCTCGTTAGTTTAAACATTTTTTGTTCGTAATAATTTATGTACATACTGTACAGACGCCATTTTATTAACAGTGTATTATGTACAGTACTTAAACATCCGCAGTAGCACCTCTACTCAAGGCAATATCAGTCTGTTTTAAAGTGTTTGTTCCTAATACAGTAGCAGAATACTGACGTAATGTGTTAATCGTTCAACAACTAAAGTGCATTATTGCTATCAAAAGTTCCTAAATTAGCATTTAATTCATGTTTACCATGTTATTCAAATTTGTGAAATGTTTTGTAACTCCATGCAAAGTACATTAAGGAACGTTATTATTTATTTAGCTATGCATTATAAAACCGCATACAAATTACCATCTTTTCATTCTGTTACATTATAAGCAAAATATTCGTTATTGCATTAGACAGCAATATTGAACTTGATAAATTAAAATATAAATATAAATTGAATGAATAGTATAAACAAGATTCTTGAAACTAATAATAAAACATCGGATGCAGTACGCATTTGAATAATAAGATAGAGAACAAGTAGTCTTAAATATTTTTTAAAATGATCAATAAGGTCCTGAATTATACGGAAACTCTTAAGTATCCACATTATAAATGGTCATCGAAAATGACACGAATTACGTATTTCATCTAGCGAATGATAAATTACCGATTTTATATTATATTTCCCTTTCTGGATAATTTAGTTTAAAAATGTTGCATATTATACATATACCTTAGTACTAATTGCATATAGTCATTATAAATGGCACTAAACAATTACATATTTCCAACTGAAAAGTTCGTATTCAAATCATCCCATCGATTAAAACTGATCATTAAGAGAGTAATATACACCACGAGTATTGGTTGCGATTCTCAGCAATGCTACTTTCTTGCCTGAACAATGTACAGGGTGGGCTAAGCTAAGCTATCCCCCTTAAAATTCGTTGACGCAACCCAATATACATATAGTGTCGCGACCCTGACTTAGGGTCTTAATTTGGGCAAAGAGTATATAATATATTATATATACACTGTGTCTATAAAGTAACCCCCCCCCCCAACTAATTTTTGAACGACTTGATATTTTACCACAAAATTTGGTGTGCTTTAATGGGAAATTAAATATTATTTTTTAGCCCATGATTAAATTTTCTATCATTTAAAATGG